>CAUYQU010063825.1:0-36781 GCA_963574635.1 Cheracebus regulus | reverse complement strand
GAGTCTGAAATAACTTCTACAGAATCATCCTTTAGTTTCTGCTTTCCCATAGCTCGACTGCCTCCAGGAGGGGGAAATGTGTCTGGGCTCAAGCTCACATTATGGCGGAGGCACGGTCAGGGGGCCTCTACGCTGGAGCGTTCCCCGCATGGGTCAGCTGGGAGAATCCACCAGGATTCTCATTCAGCCCTCTGTGTCAACATCTACCTATAATAGCGCATCGTGCTAGAGAACAGGGGTCCCTAGCCCAGGCGTTCAAGACCCAGTTAAATGTTCCTCCACGGAAATACAACAGTGTGCCCTTTTCCCGGTGCTCCCCCTCCAGAAATGCAGTCAATGGGTGGAATTTTTTCTGCTGCAAAATTTTAGCTCATTAATGCTTTCTAAACCTTTGGTAACCACCTGCAGCTTGGCAATACTGGAATCTAATAGAAAAACGTTGGTTTGACTTGTGGGTTTGTACATATTTATATCCTCAGGAGTTTTAGGTATTCGTCCAAGAGCCCCATATGTGAACCATAGGTTTGGGAGCAATTGCACGTAGACTTGCTGCTAAAGGTAGTCAGATTTGATCTATCTCTTCTCAGTGTATTAATTTAGCTCATCTTTAAGGTAAGAGAGATACAGAATGTAATCTGTATGGGTGTTTTTTTCCTGAGAGGTGGGCAGTTAGTCAATGATTTCCTGTGTAATATTCAAAAGATCTCTTTACCATATTTGTCAGCATGAATAATGGTTCTTTTCCACTGTGAGGAAAAGAGACATAGCTGTCTGTGGCTCTGCATAGCAACCTGAATCAGAGACATGGCAGGACTCTGTAAAGATAGTCCATCATGAGGCAGTGCAGAGAGGGGTTGAGCAGCAAAAGCAAAACTGGTGTGTGCCCCAAGACAGGGACTGTGTCTTGTGGGCCCCAAAGATAACTGCCCTGGAGCAGATTCCTCCCAGGACATGTCTGTATGTCAGTTTGGAGCACAAAACAGATAGAACATTAAAATTTCTTAACAGAGTTTTGAATGAATGAAAATAATCATTATCATCTGCAGTATAGTATAGTACACAGCATTGTGTGAAGTATTTTGACATACTCTTATCTGTAATCCTCAAAAGAACCTTCAAGGTAGGAATTGAGCTCTTTTTCTGGAAAAATGAAAGTAAAAGGTGGAGTGATTTGGTAACTGGCCCGAGATCTCATAGCTAGTAAACAGAGGTGCCAGGACACATACGCATGCCTTTCTGGCTGGCAAACGTACATTCTCTCTAGCACACTGGACCTCCCAGTCTCCATATTTGAAGGCTCATCTGGCCATCTTTCAACAGAGACCAAGAACAACAACCCTTTTTATTTCTTTAGATCAGATGTGAGAAATATTCTTTCCACCCAGTGGCTACTACCTGTTTTGCATTAGCAAAACTCAATTTATTATATTTTGAAAGGAAAGAAATAGAAAATGTTTCACTCATCTGATTTCAAATAACAAGGTGAAACTCTACTCAGGAATTATGTCAGATTAAAATATATAGCTCAGTTACTGTCAGCAAGAAAAAAGAAAGGGAAGAGGCATCTTTAAAACTTGTCATAACACTAGATGGCAAAAATCAAAGTCAGGTACCAATGCTGTTTATCTTTAATGAACAAAACTGAAGGCCTTTTCATTCTTAAGGTGGTTAGTATCACCAGAATTGATGATTAATAGTATTTACAGTGAAAAGTTTGAAAGGACATTCTAATTACTTTCGTATTTTTTACCAAATGCTCATCGTAAAAAAAAAAAAGAAAAGAAATTCAAGCAGTATAGAAATAAAAAAGGATCAGAATTCCCTCCAATCGCATCATTAGCATCTGCTGAACGTTCTTCCCGCATCTCTGAGTATGCCCAACATGTACGGTGTTTACAATAATGAAATCTCACCATTTATGCTGTTTGTTATACTGGAGATTACACATATGTGTCATGGACATAGGAGAGCTTTTTTGAAATAATCCTTCACCCTCATTTTAAAGGAAGGAAAACCTAAGCTTCCTTTGGGAAGTGCAGAGGGACCCCTGTTTTATGAAAATCTGCTCTCAGGGAGAAGTGGCTCCATCTTGTGGCCCTCTGGAGTGTGGTCATGAAAGACAGCCAAGGTCATGTTGTGTTTTTGCAACTCCCCTTGGAAATGGTGTCAGCCCTGCAGCTTGTCCAGTGAGCAGTGGAAACCAGCAGGGACCAGGCAGTCCCCATCTGCCAGTAGAGCAGGAGCGAGGGTGCTGTGGTCGCAGGGGTTGCCCCCTTCTCCCCTGCTCTCAGGGGAAGCTTAGCTCAGCCCTCCCAGCTTCTAACATTGGGCTCTCCACAATTTCCTCTTTAACACCATTAGAGAAGCTGATCTTAGTGGCCACGTCGCTCTGCCACAACCCTGTAGTCAGGGCTTTGGGGATAGACAGAGTCGCTAGGTGGAGTGCAGTATCCCTTAAAAGTAATTTGAGAAAGACGATCACATGTCCTTTGCCTTACACTGCTATATCCAACGTTTGACCTTACAAATTCATTGGGAATGTTGGGGAAAAAAATCTGTTTGGAGATAAAATTGAATTTTCTTGTCTGTGTAGAGATGGTGAACACAGATGTGGTTGGTAAGCAGTACAAATGTGGCCATTTTCTGTAACTAGGACCCTAATGGCTGGAGGTTTTCACTTTGTATAAACACCATAGGCGTATATAGTTTACATCTAAGGAAGCAATCTTTTGATTGGATTTTTTCCTTTTTCTTTGTCTCCTATGCAGTACATAGTGGAATGTCATGGGATCACCCTACTTCCTCAATTCTTGGGCATGTACCGGCTTAATGTTGATGGAGTTGAAATATATGTGATTGTTACAAGAAATGTGTTCAGCCACCGTTTGTCTGTGTATAGGAAATACGACTTAAAGGTGAGATTGATTTTATTAATTATTGTAAAGTAACTCAAGCTTATTCTTCTACATTGTAAAGGTTGTCATTGATCATCAAAAATGCTTAAGACTCACTCAGCGCTTAAAGCTACCAGGCAGGTAGCAGTGTATTCCTTTTCCAGTGAGGCAATCAGTGCTTGCTGGCTTCACCAAAAAAACTTAGATGTGTTAGAGATAGCACATCTACTTAAATATTCAACCAACTACATACCAGGCACTATTCTAAGAGGTGCTGGAAATAACAGGATGAACAAACCAAATCTGCACTCAGGGAGCTGACATTCTAGTGAGTAAAGACAGTCAGTAAGTAAAAGTAATAGACTGTGAAGGAAGGTTCCCCTGAGAAGATGATGTTGGAGCAGACTTGAAGGAGATGAGGAAACGAGCTGAGGAAGAATATTGCTGGCAGAAGGAACAGTAAGTACAGAGACCATTTCAAAGGCTTGGAGGGAAAGGGGGCCCTGGAAATTCCGAGAGTGGAGTGACGTGATCAGGCTTCTGACTTCACCACCTCAGGGGAGAATGTCCAAGTTAGGAGTTGGCAAACTCTGACTTGCCTATGCCAAATCCAACTTGAGGGCCTTTTCTTTGAGACAGAGTCTTCCTCTGTTGCCCAGGCTGGAGGGGAGTGGTGCAGTCTCGGCTCATGGCAACCTCCACCCGCGCTGGCCCAAGCAGTCCTCCCACCTCAGCCTCCCAAGTAGCTGGGACCACAGGCATGCATCACTATGCTCAGCTAATTTTTTGTATTTTTTGGTGGAGACAGGATTTCACCATGTTGCCCAGGCTGGTCTTGAACTCCTGAGTTCAAGTAGTCCACCCACCTCAGCCTTTCAAAATGCTGGGTTTGTAGGCATGCGCCACTGCGCCTGGCTGAGCCAATTTTATAAATACATTTTTATTGGAAAACCGCCATGCCCATTGCTTCTGTATTGTCTGTTGCTGCTTTTGCACTACAGTGGCAGAGTTGAGTAGTTACCACAGATACGATTTGGGACCACAAAACCTAAAACATTTACCCTCTGGTACTTTGCAGAAAAAGTTTGCTAAACTCTGGTCTGTGACACTTGGTTCTCAAGTTTTTTGGTCTCAACCCTTTGACACTCTTAAAAGAGGACCCTCAAAAGCTTTTGCAGATGTGAGTTGTGTCTGTGGATACTTACAGTATTAAATTTTAATATAAGAAATAATTAGAATAGTATTTTTAAAAATGAGAAAATCATTACATGTTAACATTTTTATGAAAAATAACTATTTTCCAAAAGCAAAAACATGAGTGAGACAAGTAGCATTGTCTTACAGTTTTGCAAATCTCCCTAACGTCTGACTTAATGTGAGGCCGTTGGAATGTCGTATCTGATTCTGCTGTTAGTCTGTGCGGTGTTATGCCATTGAAGTATGTGAAGAAAATCTGAACTTACACAAATAATGAAGTTTGGAAAGTGGGGACAGGCATGTTTTAACAACTTTTTTGAATAATTGTAGATACTCTTCTTTGATACTATACCAAAGCTTGAAAAGAGGTCATTTCTCAAAGCTTAGTGTGACATTATGGAATCTGAAATCACATCAGTGAACTTTTTGTACTCTTCATCAAAATCCATTGATTAGTTTGCATGCATTGTTCTGAATGTGTGACTTTGTCAAGGCATGCACTTGCCATTTGGAACATATTGGTTCACTGAGTTATGTGACTCTTCCAAATTTCATTATACAGTATCAAAAAGTCATAACACTGTCACCACCAATGTCATCAGAAAAATCTTTTACAAATTGGGAAGCTGTCAAGCCCAGGGTGGTGGATATAAGTTTTTTAAAAATCTGTTTTTTACTTGGAATCTCCAATTTTATCACGCAGCAAGCCCTGTCAGTTGTTTTCTGTGAAATGGCAGCATGTAGCGAGACCCCAGCACATAGGCAAGCCTAGCAGCTTCATTCTTTTCGTAGCAAACATCTGTCAGATGCCGAAGTCTGGATAAACATGGACTGTCGGTTCTTTCAAGTAAGTGTTGTTTCATGAAAAAGGTGGCTAGTTCAGCTCATAACTCAAACCATCACGAAAACAGTTGTTAAGAAACCATTCCTTCTTTATAAACAGAAGTACTTTATGTATACTTCCTGCACAGAATATTGAAAAAACATGTACTCCAGGGTCTAGATTTGATACATTTAATTTTATGCTTTCGTAAGTTTACTGGATGCCTACTTGGAGATACCGTCTTATCCATAGGTTCAGCATATCATACCCAGCTCACAAGTCATAAAAACAAGGATGTATGGCTTCAAAGGTTATTCTGCATGATGCTGGGTTTCCACTACTAGTACTTACTGGTGCCTCTGTTTGATTTAGGCTCAACTGCTAGCAGTTCTTTCCATCATCGTTTTTGCAGTATTCATACAAATGTCAAGACAGTCAAAAAGGCAAATGACATCTCAGTACTATTATAAAGATAGTTTTGGCTTTGTATAGTTTTGATCTCGGGACCCCAGGGTTCTGAACCACACCTTGAGAAATGCTAGTCTAAGTGAAGGAAATGGTCTAGGCTTGTCTCCTAACCTCTGAAGTCCCAACTCACTGGATCCACTTCCCAAATACACCCTTGTCCTGTCCTGCCTCCAAGTCTTAGCCCAACCCATTTTGTGCCCCTGGAATTGCCCCTGGGGAAATCCCAGCCACCCTCCAGGGCCCTTGCCAGTACCAGCTTTTTCTTGAAGCCTTGGCAGTACTGCTCAGGGCACACAGGACTCTCTCTGACTCTTCCAGGGAAGAAAGCCAGGGTGACCTCTGAAGTCACATGTTCTTCTTTTATGACTTGTTAACCTGGTATATGTTGCTGAACCTCTATGACCTTCTGTCTCTTCATCTGTTAAAACAGGGATAATTTTACCTACATTTGCAGGGATGTTTTGAGGATTAAATAAGATACATATGTGTCATGTCCAGCATGAGGCATGGCATATGGGAGTTAGTCAGTGAATATTGGTTGCCTCATTCATTCTCCTGATGTGTAAGTGCCTCAAGAGGAAGTATTTTGTTCTAACTTAACTTTTTTTTTAATCCCCCTGCAATGCCTAAGATAGTGCCTCGGACAAGTAGGCATCTGGTAAACATAACTGGGAGGAAATCATACTTGGAGATTAGATATTCTAGTTTTAATTTGCCTTGCATTTCACAATTTCATCTCTCTCTCTGGCTTGTGGCATAGATCAGCTCTGTTCCTGCCAGTGCTCTCAGTTGTGATGGAACCTGTTCATTTCAGGGCTTAAACTCTTGGCCTTCCTTTTCTAGCTTTGTTAGAATTTTTTATTCTGAATTAATTTAAACTTGGATGAGTTTTGTGTTTTGTTGTTCCCAAGCTAATGATCAGCATTTACATAAAGATGAAGCTTCCCTGAGAATCAGAAGCAGGGTGGCTTATACTGTAGGCGGGAAAACACATGCACACACATGCACGCGCACGCGCGTGCACACACACACACACACACACACACACACACACACACACACTCCAACAACTTGGGTAAGAATACAAAGCAGAATAGTCTCTTCCTCTGCCCAGCAGCATAAGCAATACTCAAGTTTTACAAATGTCCCAATTTTAAAAAAAAATTTGGAAACATTCTTTGTTAAAATTCGGTGTGTAAAGGAAGGTATTTGTGGCCCATATACAGGAATCTCTAAAGGAAGGAAAGTAGACCATGGCACGTAACAGCTGCCGGGCGAGGCTGTGAGGGGGCGCAGGCTGTGGTCGTAGAATGGGTTCTCAGGTTTGCCTTCATGAATGGTTCACATTATCCATCTCCATCTGATAGGTCCGCTTTGTGCTGCTCTGACTGGCCCCAAGAAACACTGAACATTTTCCCTGAGCCAGCAGCCGGGTCCCTCAGATCTTCCAGTCCTGGGAACACTGAGCACCAGGGGGATGGAAGATTGGCCCTGGGGAGACCCCCAGCCTGGTCTTGGCTCCCTTCCCCAGTGTGAGGAGTCTCTTCCTTTCAAGTTTCCACATCTGTGAATTACAGGCAACACACATCCTAAGCAATGCCTGAGCTGCTCGATGGAAGCCAGTAATCAAAATTTTTGATTTCTCTGCAGATGGCCAGTCTAAAAGCTACTTTTGCTTTTCCCAGGTCAACTGTAAGTTCATTTAATGAATGGCTAACTCAAGTAATCCAGGGCAATAGATGTCTGTTCATTAGGTGGTCAAGAAGCAAGTGGCTTGGCTGACCTCATGGTAGTTGGGGGTATCTGCAGGACAGGATGTTAACCCAGGAAATTGTTCTGTGATTCTTCTCTAGCCATTTATACAGTAAACACAGGACATCTGCTGTGTACGAGACACTGTGATTGTCATCTATTCTTAGGAATTCACTAGACCGTTTGTTTCCCAGCTTTTCTTTTGAATTAAAATCTTCCACAAGCCAAGGGAAGTTTCTCTGCTTGGACTCTACCCCTGAAGGCTCCCATCCGCCTCCGAGGTAGACTCAGGTCATCTTAGACAACCCAGAACTCTGAGGCAGAGTTTTAAACCCCACTGCAGTAGAGCACAAACTGCTGAGATCAAGGGCCGTGTTTTCCTCCACTTTGTACCTCTACACTCAGCATAGGGCTTGGCACAAAAGAGGTACAAATAACCATGTGCCTTTGAAGGACTCTCCAAAGTAAAGGGGGTCAGAGAGTGGCCGTGGGGGACTGATAACATAGCATGCGAGGAAAGAGTATTCATCAGTAACTCTAAGACAGGGGAGAAAACTGTGTTACAGAAAAAACAGCAGGTGAGGATGTGCCCACATCTGGAAGACGTAATGTGGGGAAAGAGGCTCTTAACACCCCCATGGTTCCACTGCAGCCAGCTAGTGGGACTCTTCTTTAGGATAACAAGATCAACTATTTCTGCCAGTTGCTAAAGGAGGAAAGTGTGGGGCTGATCCAGTGTTGAGTAAGTTGTTGATCAAGTGGTGGTCACATTTTCTGACTTCCAGCAGGTGGACAAGAACCACAGAAACACAGATGAGCGTGACAGAGTCAGGGCTGGAGAAGCGGCCAGTGGCCAGGAATACCTGCAGTGAGGGGACACAGGCCTGGCCGCGAGCCGCGGTCCGGGAGGGATGAGAAGCCCGTTCCACGTGGGCTGTGAGGCAGAGCGGGTACTGAGCTGGCTCTCTGCCCTGCCCCGAGCCATTTTCATGTTTTCCACGTGTGAAACCCGATGCCTCCCATATGTATGTTTTTATTATTTCTTTGTGTTTCAGGGCTCTACAGTGGCTAGAGAAGCTAGTGACAAAGAAAAGGTAAGTACCTTGCTATATGTCTCCCCACGTCCCCCGGGGCATGCTCACGCAGTCCTGATCACATTTATTCTTTCTTTCTAGTCTCCCACCCCTGCCATTGCGATTCTTCCGTTCCCGCGTCTGCTGCCCCCAGCGAGAAACACTTTATTGACCTGATGAGAGTTTTACTTTATTTCTCTTTATCAAATTGTTGAAAAATGAAAGTTATTTGTTGTAAGCATGCTTGGAGGGAACCCTCTGCATGCAGCTTGCTCTTGAAAAATACAGCCACATGTGTAGTAAACTTATAATCGAAAATGGCAGTGACAGCTGAGAATGTGTTCCTGGAGGTCAGGGAACCAGGTCCTAACATGGCCTCACCAATACCAAACAGGATGTGACCCTGAATACATTTCTTTGCATCTCTGAGTCTGCTTTCTCACCTGTAGAATGTTGGCTCAGATGAGCCTCAAACTCCTTTCCAACTATTAAGACATGATTAGAATATTTTTTGCTTAAAAAAATTAAGGGTAAGAAGACAACATCTCTTTTTCTTTTCCTGTCTTAATGGATCTTACGTAGTATTTGAACGATACTTAGTTTACTATGCAAGATTATAGACATAGTGAGCTTGAAGGATTGGTTTGAATAGGAGTTTCGGAAGTAGCTTCCTGGATGTATAGCTAAACTAACCCAAGTCAGCACATGCTTACGTAAAGGGTACGTTTATGATCTTAGTTATGCCTGCCTGTCACCTTGAAAAGTGCCTTTTTCTTAACTATTCCATTTGAAAACAGAGCTCAAGGTTGTTGTTTCTTCCAGAATGATAGCAATTTCGAGTTGAATTTTATAGATTTGCAAATCTGCTTTCATTTATTCATTCGGAGGTGTTTGTGAATATTTTCATGGTTACTATCCCAGCTTCAAGGGCTAAAATAATGAACCCCACAGGCAGATCTGGCAGGGATGCAGACCTCAAATAGGAAATGATGTTACGGGGTGAACACTCGGTTGGAATACTCAGGGAGCTCTAGAGCACATAGCAAGGGCACCTGGCTCAGGCTGGGCAGGGTCAGGGAAGGGCTTCCTGGAGGAGGTGATGTCTGGAAACCTGAAGGATCAATAGGAGTTAGAAGAAGAGCAGCAGGTGCAAGGGCATGAGAGTCAGGGTGGGGAGCATTTGGTGCATTTGCTGCAGGGAGAGAGGAGGCCATGGCTGGAAGGAAGCCAGACCTGTCGGAGAGGCTGTGAATTAACTCAAGAAGATGCTGGCCTGAGCTGGGGTGTGGTGGAGGTAGATGGATTACAGAGAGATTTGGGAAGACAAATCTACAGAACTGAACTGAGGGATTGAATGCCAGAGGTGCCAGGGAGTGTGCATAAAGGGAGGGGGTTTAAGGATGACCAGCAAGTTTCTGGTTTAGGCCATTGGGTAGGTATTCATTCTGCTCCGTGAAATAGCAAACAAGATCAGGAGGAGGAGGAGTTTGAAATGTTAGTGCAGCATCAGAACAGAGATATCCAGTAGGCACAAAAGGTGCACAGGGACTCTCAGCTGAAAAAACGGCATGGGAAACCTCCCTGGAAGGATGGTCGGCAGAGACAGGGAAGTGGGTGAAGTCACCCAGGAGGAGGGTATGGATAAGAGAAGCACGACTAGGGCCGTTATAGTGGCTCACACCTGTAATCCCAGCACTTTGGGAGGCCTAGGCGGGTGGATCACGAGGTCAGGAGATCGAGACCATCCTGGCCAACATGGTGAAACCCCATCTCTACTAAAAATACAAAAATTAGCTGGGCGTGGTGGCATGTGTCTGTAGTCCCAGCTACTTGGGAGGCTGAGGCAGGAGAATTGCTTGAACTCGGGAGGCGGAAATCGCAGTGAGCCGAGATCGCACCACTGCACTCCAGCCTGGTGCCTGGCAACAGAGCGACACTCTGTCTCAAAAAAAAAAAGAGAACCATGACTAGAAGAAGCCCAACGGAATGTCGCTCTTTATAGGAGCCGGGAGACACTGGGTCACTTGCTCAGATAATTGATTGAGCATCTTTGATAAGCACACACTCTGCCAAGCATTGTAAAAATGCCTCGGGGAACAAGGCAGATGCAGTCCCCATCCTCATGAAACTTTCACTCTAGTAATGTCCCAGGAACCAGAGGAAATGCAGTCCCCAGCGTCAGATGCTTCTGCGAGGCCAGGTAGGATAAGGACGGAGAGTTGTCTGGGGACATCCCACAGGGAAATCGCTGGAGACCTGGTCGGTGAGGGTGGGTGGGGGCCAGAGCCAGATTGCAGCAGGTGAGGAGACAAGGAAATGGTGGAAGCTTCTTTGGCCATTTGCCCTTTTACTGTGCATGAGTGAATGTACATTCTGAGAATTCAACCTTCATGTAAACCCCTTCTAAGGCACCAGCTTTGGCCAGAAGAGGCAGAAACTGTGACTGTCGACTTCCATGCTGCCATGAGTGAATGTTTCTCTGGGTGCTGAAGACTCAGCAGGTCTTTAGCCCATGAGAAGCTCAGAGGCTAAATTTCATTCAGATTTTCTCCTTGGAGGAAATCCCAGAGTGTGTACAGAGCCACACATACTCTTCAGCGTCACACAGCAGGCCAGCCCCTGAGTCAGATCTGCGGACAGGATGGTATCACCACCCCATGTTGGAGCCTCGGTTTTCACTTTCTTCCCAAGTTCCTGGGACTGCCACTAGCAAGGTGTTTTCCTTCCTTCATTTTGATTTATTCAGGTGCAGTCAATAAAGGCTTGGTCTGCTCTGACAGTAAACACTGCCAACAAGGACAGTTACAGCTAATGGTGGGGTTGCTGCTGAAGCCTGAAGTATAAAACAAGGGCACACAGAAAGGAAAGCCACATGTATTTCACTTCCTGTAGCTGTAACGGTTCCTGCGAAGCAGGACATTAATTTACCTATCTTCCTTTCCCCTGTTCCGCCTATAGGACTTAACATACTTTCCAGAAACCCATGGCATGAACCACAGTTCACTGCCCTCCTCACCAAAAAATGTTTAGCCCCTTTATTGGTGTAGCTTTTTATGAGAAGAGAATGTAGAATTTGTTTGAATGAGAACTCATCTTTCTAGGACTCTGCTAGGATGCTTGTTGTATCCTGAATCTAATATAACATGTAGCCATCATTCCTTAAGACATCTCCCTAGGAGGTGGGCTTCAAGAAAGGAATAACTGGCACTGGTTGGGTACAGCTAGATGCCAGACCGTTTTAAATTTTACATGAATTATGTCATGTAACCCTTACAGTCACCAGATGAGATCAGTACTGTTACTCCTTCCAGTGGATGAAGCTGCTTAACTGACAGGTTTAGTAACTCATCCAGGGTCCTACAGTTAGGAAGTGACAGCGTCAGGGTTTGAGCCTGCGGTCCCCAGCCCCAGAGTGCACATTTCTAACGACTATGCCACACTAAACATGTGGGAGTTCATCTCTCTCCCTTCCTTTAAGGGAGTATTACCAAAAAGTCATATTAATCCCATTAATTGTGAAAATAAATGAGGAAAAAGTTACTACGTTGACAAAAAACATGTTTCAGAGTTAAATATGGTGCTAAAACAGTTGATTCTAAAACTAGACTTTTTTTTCTAAAATAGTAAGATATTTGGTTTCATACTTTGTTGGCAAAACAACCAATTTGTATTTCTTCTATTTGAAGAGCTTGAACATTTTTGTTCATATTTTCAAATATACATATTTGTATAACTTGTACATAGATGGCGTCTTTATTACTGTTTTACACGGTGCAAACATTAGAATTGTCTGCACTGTTGCCCTGAGGAAGAATTCAGTGCCCCAGCCTTCTTTTTGCAGTTGAGGTTTATGATAGCTCTTCTTCCAGAAGACAGAGGCTGTGTAAAGCTCCCGTACCCACCCTTCTGTGTTGGAAATGCTCACTTGGGAAGAGGGAGAGGAAATAGCTTGAAGATGTGGAATGTCAAAGTAATGGAAATTCGTAAATGACGGCAAATGTGCCTGCCTTGACAGTAGGGTAGAAATGAAAATGTACCTTCATTCATGCATGGTAAAAGGGCAAATGGCCAAAGAAGCCGCCACCATTTCCTTTTCTCCTCCTCACTTCATCACCTGCCACTGTCTGGCTTTGGCTCCCACCCACCCTCGCGGACCTCGTCCCCAGCGATTTCCCTGTGAATACCCATCCCCCAGACAAGAGGGAGGAGGCATTTGAAATATCAGGATGGTGTCAGAACAGAGATATCCAATAGGCATGAGAAGCTGCACAGGGAGTCTCAGCTAAAAACAAAGGGCTTGGGAATCCTCCCTAGAAGGACAGTAGGCAGAGACAGGGAAGTGGGTGAGGTCACCCAGGAGGAGCATGTGGAGAAGAGAAGTACGTCTAGAACAAACCCAGCAGAAAGTCATCACACATGGCTCAGTGGAGATCATGCGTCTGTTTCTGATCAGGCAGTGTTTTGTATAATATAGAAACGTTTATTAAACTATAATACCTTACAGATCAAATAAAATGTATTAATAGAGCTGAACTCTTAAAAGCATTGTTTTTTTTTTCAAATTTCAAAAAAAGTCTTTGCTTTCCCTTTTCTGCCAACCTTAGAGTTTTCTTTCTATGATCAGTTAGGATTTTTGACTCTTCCAAAAAGCATACCATTCATTGTGTTCACAAAACCGTAAATGCCGCTTTTTATGATCAGACATTGGGAGAAAAAAAATGCTTTCAAAACAATCTACTGGTACCTCTGCTTTGAAATATTTGGGAAAGACTAAAAATACTTTCTACATTTTAGCCTTTATAAATGAAATCAAATGATTTGCAAGAATATTATTTTCATCGCTATTATGTGTAACTATAGTCCTTTCCAAATGATTGTTACGGTACAAAGAAGTCTTTTTAGAGGGCTGGGCATGGTGGCTCACACCTATAACCCTAGCGCTTTGGGAAGCTGAGAGGATAGCCTGAGCTCAGGAGTTCAAGACCACCCTGGGCAACATAGCAAGACCCCATTTCTACAAACAATAGAAAAATTAGTTGGGCTTAGTGGTACACACTTCTGGCCCCAGCTACTTGGGAGGCTGAGGTGGGAGGATTGCTTGAACTCAGGATGTCGAGGCTGTGAGCCATGATCACACCACTGCACTCCAGCCTGGGTGACAGAGCAAGACCCTGTCTCAAAAAAAAAAAAAAAAACACCTTCATAGAGACTCTCTATTGACATAGTAATCCCAATTCTTATTCCTCCTAGGTTTTCTTTTGTATGAATCATTATAACTGTTTTAATTTCCCATGCTTTTAACTTGTTGGTGACAAGTTTTGAAACTGTCATTTCAAATATTTCGCGATATAGGTGCAGACAAGTTTCATCCCTTAGATTACAGCTTGACACGTAATTAGCGTGATTTGCATTAGCATAATCATGAAGATGGAACTGAAGGAAATAAAGAAGTTATATTCTAACAATAATAGAATCACTTTCATGGCAACAAGTCTCAGAACATGCATGTACAGATGTCTTGAGGTTTTTTTTTTTAAAGAGCAGAACAGTGCTTAAAAAAAAAACTATTGTCAAATTCTGACAGCTGCTATGACTTGTTTTATTCTTTAATTCTTTCCTTTTTAATGGAAGGGCATCTCCCATTCATGGCTCCAGCAGTTTCGCCTCCTCTAAATGAGACAGAGAAATGCGAACCTCCCTGGTGGTCGATCTTTTCACAGCTGCGCTGCAATTCCAGTGTGACATCAAATTAGTAATTATAGCTGAGCGGGCTGCTTTTTACAAATGACAGTCTTAGCATGCTGCCTGCTAGCGAGCGACTCAGCAGGGGACCTGGGGAAGTAAAAGAAAACATAACTGGACTCACTTGATTTCTGGGGGATTTGACCTGACTCTTTAAAAAGCCCATGTTCTTGAGAGAGAGAGTCCTGGGGATTTACACAAATATGCATTTTGTTCATCATCCTGCACAGTTCTTCTCAAAACTCATGTCTGATTTTATTAGGTACAGTAAAGCATGTGTAATGGAGCCGTAGGGTCACAATAAGAAGATTCCTTTCAACATACAGCCTTCTCCCTGAAACCCATTTGAAAGAAAACAGCTGCCCTGCAATTGGCATTTGTGTAACTATATTGGCAATAATCATTGTTGACACTTTGATAATGGGCTACAAAAAGCCGCCTTGTCGATTCTCAGGCACTGTGAATTGCACCAGCAATTAAGTGACTGTCACCGTCTCCGACATTTTACCTATTACAAACTGAGGGTTCGAGAGGATTAATCATTAATACCCTTACATCTAAAAATGCTTTTCTAAACCAGTTTTCAGCATTTCTTTTGTGGTCTTTAAATTGTAACAAATTATAATTAATTACTAACCTCTATCTGGTCATCTGGGCTGCTGTTGAATCGAGGTGGCCAGGGTGGCAGGCTCCCCAAACATGACACAAAAGCACAGCAGTATGTCCTTCTGGAAATCTTTCTTTGCCGCTCAGCTAAGAAGTGCCTCCTTTTCCACTGTGAGCAGATCATCTGCTAAAGGGGGGTTGTCAAGCTTTTTAGGCCCTCAATTCAGCTAATGCTTTAACCTCCTTGTGTAAAATTCCTTTTCTCCTGAGATGGAAGGGAGTCATTCTCCTTTGCCAGCCAGTGTTAGTTAGGGACACCAATCCTACTATCCAAAGTGCAGGGGAAAGTTTCCCATTAGGGCAGAAGCTGGGCTTCTTTCTCAGACCTCAAAGGCAGCACCAGTAACATCTACCTTCTGGACCAGAGATGTTTTATAAAAGAGAGGTTTGAGGGAAGGACTCCAAACAGAGTTGGGGGATCTGAGTCACAGCCCTAGGGGTACAGGGCTGCATTAATGGGGTTTGAGTATAGGTCATTTGACTTTGTCCCCATTTGTAAAATTAAAGGATTTGCTTGCATCATTGGTCCTCATGCTTTAGTGTTGGTGAGAATCTGTTTCCAATGAAGCTTTCCTGGACCTTCCTCCAGAGTGTGGTTCAGTGGTCAGCCCCACTTGGAGAAGTTCTGGCCCTGGCCATCACTAAAATCTTCTCTGTTCTAGATATAGATTAAGGTGATATGATTGATGGGGGGAAAAAGTTCTCTTCAGCAGATAGAGATAAGAACCCCATATGTAAACCATGAAGAATATTCTGGGAATTAAGTTTTAAAGCTTCATTTAGAATTTTCCCTAACTGAGAAGCATGGTACATGACGAAAAGAGAGATCACATGCAGTGACTCTTGTGAGCACCTTCCAGATTTTCACTCAGATGACAGCATTCAAGTTCTCAAGGCTTTATGACTTAACGGTGCTGCATTAGTTCTCAGTTGCCTCAGATTTTTATCTCACTGGAATGAAATCAACTCGGAGTATCACAAGCACACATGGAACAGTGCTGTTAGGTATAGGAATGTTTTTAAGCTAACAACTCTGAGTTGGTTCTAGAAAAAGCTGAGATGGAGAGAAGACTTCTAAAATTAATATGTGGTCTGAATTTAAGCCAAGCTGCTACAGATGTATACTCATTGAAATAATGATCTTTACTAGGTTAGTATTAAACCAGAAATCTATAGGAGTTGGCAAACATCTTGAGTGTTCAGCCTTTGACATTTCTTAGATTATCGCCATAGACATCTGCACACCATAATCTTCTGTTCCAGCTGGAGCAAACCCATCCTGCAGGTCCTGTTTTGTAGGTCTTGTGTGCAGTTCAGCTGTCATGTCCCAGTTTGTGGAGGAAGAACAAACTGTCACCTTTGACATCACCACAGAGTTGTCATAAAATATGACAGTATAAAAAAAGGAATAAATTGCACTTTGTACATGTTAGCTTGAGGAAAAATCACCAACACCTAGGTCTTGCCAGCCCTAAGGTAGCGCTTCTCCAGTTTTGCTCTGCTTATTACAGCACTGTGTCACAAGTATGTTGAGGTATGTTCTCTTTCCACATTCATACATAAACAGATTCAAAATAAAAATTGTGAAATGTTCGCATCTAGATGCTGGTCACAGATGTGCACATATGTTCTGTTTGTGCAAAACCACCCTTTTTCTTTGCTGCTTGTGTATGAACTTTAGCCATATTCACTTATTTGCCTTTTCATGTATCAAATTTGTAGCTTAGATGTTCCGAGAAGCAGAACTGAGGCCATTATAAATCCCCAGCATGTCCTGTTACCCCAAAATTGACACCACATACGTGATGTTATTCCATCAAATTATGTTTATCCTAGCTCCAGCCTAAAGATTACCTAAAATACCTTCCCTTATAGAAATACTTGTGAGTTATATTTTCAGCTCCATAGATTCTGATTTTTATGAAGATTTTTGCAGGCACAGCCAAAGGGATGTTAATTTTGCAAGTTTATTCTCATTTGGGTGAGCTTGCAATAACAAGTAAATCAGGAACACAAGCAGTTCCTAACATAGAACAATAATTACTGCATATTTTTTATGTTGAGCATTCAGCTTTGGGTGTCACAGTGACAGTGCATCAAAAGGACACTCGGCAGCAGTCTTTGACATTGAGGCTTACAATTAGACTAAAAAACAGGTTGCCAAATGAGTGTATCGAACAAAAATTCATTTCATTCTGAAATACAAGTCCGTTAATCACAGTCCTATGATATGTATTGTCCTTTGCATTAAAATCTAATGCCAGCATCCTGTTTGGATTCAACACTCAAGTGTGACTGGGTGCATTTCGTCTTCCCAGTAAGATTTCCATCCAGAATCAAAAACTTGGCTCTATATTTTAAAGATTTGGCTCTGTGCATTTTAAGTTCATGTATTTTTTATTTCCAGTTACTAATGGCCATTTACCCATATAGTTGGCTCTGTTTGTATAAAGTTTATAATGATTGTTAAAAATCCAATGATATTTTAGTTTGAATTCTGTTTAAAGTTATGTTTCAAACTGTAGTTTGAAATTTTTTGATTTTAAAACAAAAAATTTGTGTCATCTAGAAGATTTTTTTAAAAAAAAAAACCTCACTAAAATATTCATATAACTTCTGGCTTTCCTAAACCTTAAAATATCCAATATTGCTAAACTCCACATGAATGACAGCAGTTATACATCATATCACAGAACCTAATGAAATAAGTACAATATGATACAAATCAGTTAATTCCCACTTGAAACAAAGCATTTAACTCCTTTTGGTAAACACATTTATTGTTTTGGTTTTGGTTTCATTTTCAGAGATTCTGCAAAAGTTCTTAGTCATTTGGAAGTTTTAAGCATAAAAGTATTAAATAAGTACATGGGAATTTTTTAGGTGTTGCTTTTTAGCTCCTCTTTACCAGTTCTGGGAAACAAACAGTGCTGCATCTCCTTTGCTGTTGGGGAATTTTGTAATTTCTGTACGCCAGGTCTCTGCTAAAGGGAGGCATGTGTTTAGAAATTCTAAAAATGAGGGCTCTAAACTTTATAACTGTCCTGATATGTTTTCCCTTTTTTAATTCCAACTCACTGGCCAAATCTGTCCGTAGAGATCATTTATACCTTTTATTGAACCCTAGGGAATAAGTAATTCTATTTAGAGATTTTTATGTGCTAAAAGCCTTATGCATATGTTGGTTATATTCAGGCTCTGACGCAGCTGAGTGCATCTCAGTTCCCACGTTCATGTTCATTTGTGTCTTAATGACACACAAACTATTTTTGACCATGACCTGTATTGTCACACAGTGTGTTTCTTGCTGTTGACTTATAGTAGACTTGCTGAAGCCTGTGATTCTGTCCTTTAAAAGAAGCCAAAAACTTTTCAAAATGAGGGAGAAATGTCTGTAATAAATGTATTATATATATACATATGTTTATAATTTTTTTACAGCTCATAGCAAGTTAAATGTTCCCAGTGAGTTCATTGCTCCCTAGGAAAGAGTTCACTGTTCCCTAGTATTTTGGTTATATTTTCTGGCTACTAAGATTTCAGCTTGTGGATTTTTGCTTTAGGTCAGCAAAATAGCATTCACTAAATTACCCACTATTATAAAGTCCTCACTGAGAAGAACTAACCCATGGAAAATTAAGGTAAGACAAAGTCAACAAATTTCTGTCTTTGGCCAGATATGTAAAATCATTACATCTTAATCCATACATTGAATAAATATCATAAATTTCAGATTATGACTCCAGGAACTTAACTAGTCCAATTTTTATTATAGGAACACGTAACTCTCATTTATGTTTCAGTTAAAAAAAATATAAAGTCTTTTCAGTGAGGTTTCCTGTTAGGGTTAGCTTTTGCAGGTGATCACAGAGGTTTTTCTAGCCAGTAGAATTCACAATGGAGGTTTGCAAAACAGAGAAGGGAACCAGAGCCACCAAGGCAGGGGGTTCAGAGCCTCGGGTGTGTCACCTTTGATGCATCCCGTCTTGTGTACCCTGTGTTCCCTGTGTGTCCTGTGCAGTGAAAGGAAATACAGACTTTATACTCATGTATGGTAGGTTTGTGTGCAGTAACAAAAGTGTCTTCCAAATTTGAGGGCAGTAGAGAATTCATGTGACATGTTTGTGACTAGCAGATAAAACCTAAAAACAAAGGAAATTTTAAACATCATTTAGATCAAGCTTGTCCAACCCACGGCTCACTGACTGCATGTGGCCCAATACAAATCCGTAAACTTTCTTAAAATGTAATGAGATTTTTTTGTGTGATTTTTTTCTTGGCTTTGTTGTTGTTGTTGTTTTGTTATTTTTAGTGCATCAGCTATTGTTAGTGTTCAGTGAGTTTATGTGCAGCCCAAGACAATACTTCTTCCAGTGTGGAAGAAGCCACACTGGATTGGACACCCTGGTTTAGATTACTGACATCCTAAATTGTCGGTTTTTTAAATCATTCAGGTATCAACGAAAAGATATCCTAGGTTTAAAGAACCTATTTTATTAGAAAGTCAGGAAAGAAGAAACAAATATATAGTAAGTTATTGCCAGGCACTATGTGCTTTGTGTCATTTGATTCATATGCTAACTCTATTACACAGGTGCAGTATTATTTCCCATTATATGAATAAGGAAACTGAGGTTTGCGCAGGTTAAGCAGCTGGCCCACAGTATCACAGCTAGTATTAGAATGTTAAACATGTCAATACATTTTTTAAAAGAAAAATCTTCCTCTGGATTGATCAGCGATGAGTTTTTTTCTAGATCCATAAGCCATACTTGAGAACATGCTTAGCAAATAACAATGTTTGTATATAACACACTGTGTGACAGGCACCATTTTAGGCCTTTTTACATGTGTGAACTCATATAATCCTCACAACTCTATGTTTGTGAATCCCCCTTAAGGATGGAAAAGCAAGTCACAGAGAGGTTAGGTAACTTGCTCAGAGTCACACAGCTAATAATTGGAGTTGCGGAGCTACAAGCCAGGCAGCCTGGATCCAGTGTGTTCTCATAACCACGGGCTTCAGTCTGTCTCCTTCGTGGAAACCTGGGCCATGCCGAATCCACCTAGGGCTGGGCATCACCCCACGGGACAGTGAAGGGCTCATTTTATCGGAACTGGAAGCAGGACAGCCAGGCTGCAGAGGGCACAGCGTCCCTCTGCTGATGCCTGTGACTGTGTTTGTGCATTTACACATCACAATAGTGGAGATGAATGCCACTTGGAATCCAACCCACCACAGCAGATGGCCTCATGCAAGAGAGAAAACAGCCCTGCCTGTGCTGGCCTGACTCTGCCTTGGGCTGTATTTACTCATGGGGCCACAGCTGGCCAGGGCCTTTAGCAGCTCCTGGAGCAGTCCTAGCTCAGGGCTGGACTCACGGAGGAGGGCGGGGTGGGGAAGAGTAGTTCCCTCCCTTACCCTCGTCTCCTCAGTGTCCCCACCCAGCAAGTACTGAGGGTCATACAGCAATCGCCCCGCCTCACTTAGAGGCTTTGATCTCCACAAAACTGGCCAGAGCTGAATTCAGAGCAAATAAAGGCCCAGCCTGCCACCACTTCAGAAAGGCTGCTGACCGCTGGCTGGAAGCCGGCCTCGGAGAATCCACAACCAAGAAGCGTTTCTGAGCTGCCTTTAGTTAGCCTTAGGGGTTTCCTCCACCTTCTGGCTATTTCTGCACTGAGCTAGAAAGGATATCAAAGACACTCCTTAAAGAACCAGACCCAGTGACTACAAACTTTAAGTGCAAATAATCCGGTGTTTAAAAGCAAAAGGTAGAATCTGTTGCTACATTAAGCTGTTGCTGCCCACAGTTAATTTTCTGCTGCTCTGTAGACGTCATCTTGGTAGGCAGTTTTACACCAAGAGTTTATTAAGTTCATTAAATCGTAGTATAATAGTTTTCCACATTTAAAAAAAGATGTTTCTAACATAAGCCATCTCTACTTCAGCAGAATGATTAAGGTTCCCATCTCAGCTCATCACTCACCAAACTGAGACCTTAAATTGCATAATCTGTTTCCTTGAATGTAAAACGTGGATAAGAATGATAAGGTTGTTGCAAAGACTAAAGGTAGATGATAGACACGAATAAAATGACTCGTGGAAAGCACTGAGCAGGGTATCTAAGGCTGCTGCAAGTGGTAGTGGCAGTATTTTCCCCCTTCTGCATCTGTGGATACAGGCTGGCGACATCCAGGAACCTGGCCCCTGGTCCCTGGCAAGTAAGGGGTGGAACCAGGATTGCAACCTCAGGACTCATGACTCCAAAACCTTCATGCCCTGCACACTCTGTCTTGCGGTAAGCGTTTGCGAGGTGGATATCTGTAGACCAGCGTTAGATTCCGTGCTTGCAGCTGCCCTGCCAGGACCCGCCTTTGCCTCTTGATCCTTTCAATAAGCCCTTAAGTCTTTTAACCAATCTGGGTGCGCTTTTTTGAACTTGATCCAATCTAAATACGTCCCTAGTGCCTGTGAAATTCACAAGTCAGCTTAGTCATAGAGTACAGGGTGTCCAGAGTTTTATGAGGTAGGATTATACTTTCCCTGTCACATGAGGTAATTCTGCTGGGGTGAACCTGAAGTGGCATTCATCTTCATTAATGTGACTTGTGTTACAAACACACATCCAGGGTGTAATTTATGGCCTTGTCTGGGATCTGTCATCTTTGCCTTCAGGTTTCTCACAATTATAGAAAACCCGAAAAAACACCCTCTCCCCTTCTTTTCTTACATGTATAAAATGACTTGTGGGATTGAAGCAGATATCTTAATCCTCAACACCCACACCCACACACCTCCCATCGCCAACACGTAATGACACAGAAATGCCCAACGTGTCTGCTTGGAAAATTATGATCCTTCGTCTCTCCTGTTTTTGTGTGTAGGTCTGGCTTCAAACCTTTTTTCTAATGTGATTCCAATTTTCTGTTTTGGCCAGTGTTTATCTTCTCACTACCCTCTGAGTGAGTTTTGTTGACTTCAGAACCTTGAGTTTCATTCTTGGTGAAATTTCATTATGTTTACCGTTTAATAGGAGAGAAACCTTATAATCTAGTGTGGTGATCTCAAACACTTAACATTAGTGTGCTGTCTTCACATTCAAGGTGTGTGGGAGTTGGGGGGGATGTATGTATTATTTTAAAATAATTATTGACAGGTTTAGGGGGTTAGTCTAGCAGGCCTATCCTACAATTTTGTGAAGAATGGCATTGCATTTTCCTTTCTTAAAGATTCAGTAATTCAGCATACAAGTGTTTGAAATTTTATCAGTCACCCCTGGAATCTTAGTATTTATCTTTACATATTACATATACATCCTGCTTTATTTTCTACCTACTTGCTTTCATAACTTTCTCCCATACGAGATTACAGACTCCTTTACAATAGAAATTGTGCCCTGTTCATATTTGGATCTCTGTACTTGACTCACTACCTGCCTTTTGAGTTGAAGCTTGACATTTCTGAGCCTTGCTGTACCTGCTTTGTAAGGATAATTCTATTTGTCTTATAAAGATTGTGCTTATATCTAATTCAAAGTTGCAAAACTTCAGATTTTCTCAAAGTTAGTAGTCAAAGGGACGAAGTTAGAAATGCATAATTTATGTACATATGTGTGGGTGTACATAGATGTGACTTTATTTACATGCATGTCCATACTTTATAGGTAAGAGGGGAAGCGAGCAGTTCGAGCATGTGAGAGGTTCAGGAGATGGACCCAGGGAGTTTTCCCGTATTTCTCTGAGTAAGGAGGGAAGATGAACAGCGTGGGAGCCAGGAAGGACAGCACGTGGTTTCCTTGGCTTATTCTGTTTTCATTTGGTTCACACTTACGGAAAAGAGGACCATTCCAGGTTGATCAGCATACAGAGAAAGGCAGTACGTGACATTGGATTTCTTTCCACTGAAGTAAATAAGCCATGGTTAGCTGAAAGAGATGGGAGATTTATTTGGAGTTTGTACCGAATGCAGGTTGCACAAAGTTCAATCTACACTGTTTTGAAACTATATGCCTATATTATCCTGTTTGCTGCAATGCGAGCTGCAGTGTCTTCTGCTCATGACCCATTTTGGATAGTCGCCCATTGCTTTGTGTTGGTTGGTGTAAGTGCGGTTTACTTGTTAGCTCACCCTCTTGTTCCGTTGTAAAAGGTAGACCTCTCATTTTAATACGTTTATGTTAAGACAGGGCTTTTTTCTTTGGTGTTGTCCAAATGAGAAGAGAAGTTCCTTCTTGGCAGAGTGAACAGGAAAGCTTGGAAGGGCAGATGGCTAACCTTGGGTTGCATGTTCTCCCTGGTGCAGAAAGTAGATATTATGGATGGGGCATTTGCGAGACAAGGTAACATGTTAATTGTAATGTGAGCCCAGCAACGGCTACCCACAAGTGGGAGGAAGGATGCAGTTGGGTGTACCAGTAAGAAAATTGAGGGTTCCAGAGAAAATAGTTCAAGGATACAAATTCCATACTCAGAAGACTTCTTGTAAGAAAGGGAATCTAAGAAAGCAGTCAAGTTCTTTCCTCTGAAAAACATGAAATGTGTTACAAAACGCCTTATAATGTGGAGTCCATCTGACCCCCACCCCACTGCTACTGGGAATGCTTCCAGAGGTCGCAGCTCAGTGGCGCCCCCCGGTGGTATTCAAGCCTTCTATTTTATTGTTTGGGTAAGACCCCTGCGGAGGTGATGGGGTGGCAAACTTCAGTATCCAGGGTTGGAAGCTGTATGTGGTTTTTTATATTTTATTCAAGCCTCGTCATTCTTTTTCTCATTTGTTTTAGGCCAAAGAACTGCCAACTCTGAAAGATAATGATTTCATTAATGAGGGCCAAAAGATTTATATTGATGACAACAACAAGAAAGCCTTCCTGGAAAAACTGAAAAAGGATGTTGAGGTAAGAACAGTCAGTGTAGAGGCCAGCCCCATTGTGTAAGTGTCAGCCCTGTTAAATCTGCAACCAAGGTGAAAACATGTATACTCTACATTATCAAAGTCAGATGTGAACGTGTCGCATGGGACAGGGTTTAAAGCAAAACCATGCCAGTTCAGCATTCATCTCATTTCGGCGCCAAACACAAGAAAGCACCTGCTGTCATCTGCTGGGAATCCCTGGCCCCAGGCTCCTGTGTTCTGAATTGGGATGGTCCCTGAAGGCTGACCTGCCCACACCAACCACTTTGGGAGGGGCTGGGGAGTACTGGACTCTGTGTCCATCAGCAGAGCATCGTAAAAACAAATGTTCAGTCACTATCAGAGTCTCGGCACTTTTCCCTCTAAAGCACATGTCAGTGCTGGTAAACGTGGCCTGGGTCACTTAATGCTTTCCTGTCTCCACCAGTCATCATAGACCATGTCATGAGGCCCCCTTACACATCATGGGACTAGAACGGGGGCAGCTAGGGACACTAGGTCACGGGGGGACAGTGGAGAGAAATAAAACAGCGTCCAAGGGGCTTTAGTCCATAATGGTGGAGTTTTGCTTTTAAATACTGTTCTAAACATTTAAAATGTACCTTGTCATTTAGTTTATGATAAAGGCATTGCAGCTTTTCCATTGGATTTGCTCATTTAAGTCTTTTATAAATAAATCCAGAAAAAAAGGTTAATGTTGAGTTACAAGACAGTGCAGTGGGAATTAGAATTTAGCAGCCCCTAAGTTTTTCTTAGCTGTTACTTTCATTTATTTGTGTACACATTTTTTAAAAAAAAAAAAATGAAACACTTCACGGCACACTAGTACAGATCTCCTACTTAGAGGCTTTGTGGGAAGATTTTTTTTCATGCCATTAAACAAAAAACAGAAAATGACTAAAGCTACAGAATGTCATACATTTGTATTTACCATGAAGGCAGAAACAGTATAATTTCTTGACAGCTCTTTTTTTTGTTGTTGAGACAGGGTCTCCCTCTATCACCAGGCTGGAGTGTAGTGGTGCCATCCCGGCTCACTGTGACTTCCGTTTTCCAGTTTCAAGCGATTCTCCTGCCTCAGCCTCCCAAGTAGCTGGGAATACAGGCACGCGCCACCATGCCCAGCTAATTTTTTGTTCTTTTAGTAGAGACGAGGTTTCACCATGTTGCCCAGGATGGTCTCGATCTCTTGACCTCATGATCCGCCCACCTCGGCCTCCCAAAGTGCTGGGATTACAGGCGTGAGCCACCGCGCCCGGCCTTGACAGCTCTTTTTATTATAAGAAATTCTGACCAAGTTATAAACAGTTCCTAGTTTTAGGTAATTAGTAAATTTTTTTACATTATTTTACCCTTTAATGGTGTATGTACTTGGTTTAGAACCTGTATATTGGTTATCTGTGTAGGGTATACGCATCTACTTCTTTGTTGCCGTTGTTCTTTTTAGAGACAAGGTCTTGCTCTGCTGGCCAGGCTAGAGTACAGTGGCATGAGCATAGCTCAGTGCAGCCTTGAACTCCCAGCTCAAGCAATCGTACTGCCTCAGCCTCCATAGTAGCGGGGGCTACAGGCTTGTACCCAGGTGCCTGGCTAATTTTTGAATTTAGAGATGGAGCCTTGCTATGTAGTGCAGGCTGGTCTTGAACTCCTGGCCTCAAGCAGTCCTCCCACCTAAGCCTCCCAAAGTGCTGGGATTAAAGGCATGAGCCACTGTGTTTGACCTATAAGCATCTACTTCAAACAAAAAGAAGAGTTTGCTTTTCTCATGTAACATTTTCCTCCAGTCTTTCATCAGTTGTCAGTGGTTATTAATAAAATGTATTAGTCAAGCTTTTCCCCCTTGCTTTGGGATCTATTTGATCTGATTATTAAGTGCTCTCAGTAGATTTTTATTGTTTAATCAGCAAATCTTTGAGAAGAATATTGTTTTAGCAATTTTGGTAAGTAGCCCGTAGGGTTATCTGTGACCTACCAAAAAAAAAAAAAAAAGTTTGTTGGCAGTATATCACTTTGATATTTAGACTCCAGAAATAATGTAACTGGAGCAGTTCACATTGACAGTTTAATTACAGAAAGATCCTCTTAGCTCTTTTGTCTCTAGTAATACCAATTGATTAGAGGACTTGATAGTCTAATCCCATATATGGCTCAAGCACTTAGCTGTTTTGTTGAAATGGAGGCAGGGTATAAAATATTCTTTAATTTAAAAATTTCTCAATAGCTGGTAACAGTGTCTTTGGTTTTGAAATTCATGCAGAAGCATCATTAAATTTTTAAGCAGGTAATTATGGTGAAGTAGCTTGACATGTGATCTTGATAATGAGGCTAGAATTTAATCAAGTTTTCTTTTTTCATCAGTTCCATGCTTTCTAATTTAGCTGACCCGTTGGTGTTTCAGTACAGTTGTTTTTGTTGTTGTGGCTGTTTTTCCTTAATCCCTCAAGTAGGAGATCTGAGTGTATTACAGCTCAAGAAATCTACATTTGAAGAAAAACAGTTTTCATCCCAGATTCTAGTTGATTTTCTATAATTGAAGCCCTGTTCTATCCCTGTGCCATGCTGGGCACTTTCATCCCCATAGCTTTGCACGTTACTAAACACAGGTGAGTCTTTTTCTGCACACACACACAAATTACTGGATGAGCAGTGACAAGCACTTTTTCCTTCTGCCCTGTTTGTTAACTCTGATCATGATCCTGGGGCATCAACCCTGGTCTGTCCTCTCTGACTCACAAGATGCAGAACCAGGTTCTCCCTCTGTGGCGCCCCACCACAGGGCATTTCAGCTGGCTGAGGTTTACAGCCCCCAGCCATGGAGATGGGTGAAAGGGCAGTAGGAGTAGAGGGCCGGGCAGCAGCCAGCATTTGTGGAGCCCAAGTCCTTCCCATGCAGTCATTGTCGCCTGTCATTCTCCACCCCTTGAGAGTGGTCCTGCCACTCCACTTCCCTAGTTTGATGAATGAGGAAGCCAAGCCCAGAGACACTATGTAATTTGCTCGAAGGCACAAAGCTGTAAATTCAGACTGGGGCATCCGGCCCTCAGAGGGCACAAACCTTAACTACTCCGACATAAACAAACGTTAAAAATGCTTTTCAGAGCACAGTGGAGGCTTTGTTATGTGATAATTGC
Organism: Cheracebus regulus; assembly: GCA_963574635.1. Taxonomy (NCBI): domain Eukaryota; kingdom Metazoa; phylum Chordata; class Mammalia; order Primates; family Pitheciidae; genus Cheracebus; species Cheracebus regulus. Next base: position 10,121 of record CAUYQU010063825.1, on the reverse strand, counting down.
TCCAAGGGGGGATTGTTATAATTTTTAACAAGTGGTAAGATACAACTGTTAAAACAGTTGACTGGCATTTTAATTCTACTTCACAGGTATGTTAGAATACGTTGATTTGGTAGGACACAGTGTGTTAGTGTAAATAAATCAATTTAAAACCATTGTGAAGGATAGTCTTAGACTCGAAGATCCTGGCTCAAAAGATTTGTCACAGTGAGGAATCAGTAAGGAATTAGATGAGACGGGCCATTCTGGCAGGAAAAGAGGCAGATCTGAGGTCTAGCAGGTGATTTCTGAGAAGTTGGAAAGGAAAAATCTCCACATTTCGGAATCTTTTGTTCTTAAAGAACGAATATATACTGTGGTCCTGCAGTGAGCCGGAAGCAGACCCCATGGTGGAGCCCCTGTCCGCCTTCTCTCTTCACCCATGACTGTCTAGCCCACTGGAGTCTTCCCTAAGGAAAATCTTGGATTTATTGCCACACTTCGTTCCCTCTAGCTCAGAAGAGATTTAAAATAAAGTTTGAGGCCGGCTGTGGTGGCTCACACCTGCAATCCCAGCACTTTGGGAGGCTGATGCAGGAGGATTGCTTGAGACCAGCCTGAGCAACATCGTGAAACCCCCCACTCTACAGAAAATTTTAAAACTTAGCCAGACATGGTGGTACTTGCCTGTGGTCCCAGCTACTAGGAAAGCTGAAGCAGAATGATCCCTCAAGTCCTGGAGTTTCAGGCTTCAGTGTGCCATCATCACACCACTGCACGCCAGCCTGGGTGACAGAACCAGATCCTGTCTCAAATTCATGTAGTTAAGGTTGTGAAAATAAGAGCTCGTGACTTGACGGGCTTTTCCCCACTGGTCCACAAACTGGAACCTGTTGAAATTTGAAAACTTGATATTAAACAAAGAGCAGCTTCCATTATTTTGTGCAAGGCACCAGATTTTTTTCTCAGCTTCATCGTCTTAATCCTTCCACCCCCTGGGAGGCAAGTGGCATTGTCTCCTCCTAAAGTCAGAATGACTGAGGATCCAATAGGCAAACTCGTGGAGCATGGAGCTAGTGAGACCAAACAAGCCTTACCCCCCATCTCCAGAACTGATACTGCGCTTCTCGAATGGGGCTGCCTTGTCAGCATAACCTGTCCTGTTAACCACTGGCTGTACTTGGTTTTTCCCACTTCCACCTCAGTCTCAGAGATTTGAAAACATGAGTAATTCCAGCACTTTGGGAGGCCAAGGCAGGAGGACCACTTGAGGCCAGGTATTTGAGACCAGCAAGGACAACATAGCAAGATCCCATCTGTACACAAAATAAGAAAATTAGCTGGGCATGGTGGTACAGTTCTGTAATCCAGCTCCTCAGGCAGGAGGATCACTTGAGCCCAGGAGTTCAAGACCACAGCGATCTGTGATCACACCACGGTACTCCACCCTGGGCAACAGAGCAAGACCCCATCTCAAAAAGAAAATGTGTAATACCCATTGAGACTGCCACTTCCTCAGTCTTCTTGGGTGCTTCAGAACAGCTTCTTACCTAGAGACGCATTTTTCTTTGCACTGATGGTTGTATGGGTTGTTCTAGGAGCTGACTGCACCTTTATTTCTTGCTCACTGGAAGACAAGAATAAGCGGTCTGACAACAGGCCTGAGGCCTGAAATTTTCTCTGGGCTGCCCGGCCTGGTGAGCATCTCAGATGGGGTACGGGGGGAGACTGAGGCTTACCCTGGTGAGTGCAGCTGGCCAGTCCCAGTTGTCCCATTGCCTCTCTGCCCTTTGGCAAATTAATCACAGACAGCCCTGACTTCTGTAAATAAAGCACACTTGAAAGGGCATTTGAAGGTCAACCAGTAGACCTCCCATCCCTGTTCAAGGAAGAGTCTTAAATGGTCACCTTGGGCTTCCTTCCCAAAGGTGTTGCCTCTTGCAGTCTCAGACAAAGGTTTTCTGTTGTTGCTTTGTTCTTGGTATTTGGCTTTGGTTTTATGTCCTGGTGGAAGCAGGTCAGGGAGAATTAGGGACAGTTGGGGGGATGGATAGGGAAGCAGTAGCAGGCATCCCATTCACTTGTCCAACAAGTGCTGAGTACTTTCCTGAGCTCTTTGTCTGCTGGGAGTCAAGAATGCAGTGAAAACCAAAACCAGAGAGTTCCTTGTTGAGCTGCCCCGCTTAAGAGAGAAGTTGATCAAATACTCCAGCAAAATCAATGTGCAGCGAGGCCGGGTGTCATTGGGGAGGAGCATGCGGTGCCCTAAATACCCGGATTCCGGGGCTGTGCTGCCCTGCGGGGTGTCCTGCAGCTGAGACCTCAAGGCGCAGGAGGAAGTATCTGACGGTAGGGGAGAAATCCAGAAAGGGGGTGGAGCAGGGTTCAAGTGGGCTCCAGATGGGGATGGGACCTAGGTATCTGGGCATCCTGGGCCTTGAGAGTTTTGTTTGTGCCCCGTGGGAAACGTGGCACCACAGGAATGTCTTAAGCAGGACAGTATGTGATCAGGTTCACATTCGGAAAACTGCTGTCCTTCGCAGAGGACTGGACGGGAGGTTGAGTCACCACTCAGCCTTTACCACTTCACAGGGACCTTCCCTGTTTCCTTCACCCAGAGGGAGCAGGGATGAGCAATGCTCCAGCTTAGCAGGGCCGAGCCTGGCTCCATCCCTACCCACCCTCTACCCACGCTGAGAGCAGATGCTGCCATCTGGAACCTGGTGCTTCCAGCAGTGCTCTCCCCCTGAGCCCTAGAGAGGCTTCCAGGAGTGAGAGGGGAAGCCCTAGGTACAGGGAGCAGAGCCAGGCACCAGGCTAGGCTTGGCAGGGGCAGTGGAGGTGGCCAAGGAGACCCGGGCCTGGTCCTCCAGGAGCCCAAAGGCCCTGGAACAACAGGTCCAGGGGAAGTGGGGCTAGCATGAGCACCTCCCTGTCATACCCCTCAAGGGTTGGAAAGCACAACTGGGTACTTCTAATGTAGTATCTTCCAAATAGGCTTCCACAACCCCAGGCCCACGGGGCATTCGGACGGAGCAACAGGTATCATGATCACAGCAGTGCCAGGCATGCTGCTGGCCACCCAACCCTCTGGAGACTCATAGCACCAAGTCACATGTGGAGGGCCTCCTCCGATGCCAGCTGATTTTGTTTAACTCATTACCTGCCGCCTAGGGTTGCGAAGAAAAGGATGGAGGAAAGCTACTTTAAGGTAGCCTCCGGCGGTAGCTGACACAGAGCAGAGTGCGCGCGGGCTCAGAATAGGCCCCGAATCCAAACCCTCCTTGGATTTGAATCCTTGGGCTCTTGCCCAGCTGCTGAGCCTGGCTGCTGTCTCACGGATGCCTTGGATCTTGTCACCTGTTCTTGTACCCCAGAGTGCCCAGTTCTCTTCCACATCTACAGGCCCATGTATGCAGAGCTAGTGCCCAAGACCCAGCTACGTGGCTGGCTTCACCATGCTGGTGAAGGACTCAAGTAAGCCTCATATTACAGAGTTCTCCCCCGCAGCCACCCCTACAAACACGATTCCAGACAGGTGATCCTGGCCAGGTGCGCCCCGGAGCCTGGCAGCTGCCGAGATGCTAGGGGAGGATGTGCAGTCTCTGACTGCTGGAAAGGAAGTCTGGCAGAGGGAGGTGCAGGTGAAAAGTCAGTTTTCGTGTTTGATGTAATAGGGGAGTGTGGGGAAAGGCCAGGGGAATTAGTGGCGGCTTCCTCTCTGGGGTCCAGAAGGCTGAACACAGGAATCCCTCGCTGTTTCCATGAGGGGTTTGCCTCTATTTTTAAATAAACAGGTTTTCCTACTTTGCTTAAATATCTGAATGTCAGATTTGTGTGATTTCTCTTTTCTGAGCTTGAAACAAATGGAGAATGTATAGCTGGCCCCGGGGGATTCCTGGTGGGAAGGCAGCCAAGTGGGAGCTTTGGCAGGGTTGCTGGGCTGAGCAGGATGCTGGCTAAAGAACTGCAGGCAGCGGAACCAGCTGGAGAGTGGGACAGACCTTTGCCCAGGGGTCCTCTCCTCCTTATCTGTAAGGAATTAGGACTTCTCTTTCAGTTTCCAGACAGAGCTGCTTCCCAGCAGGCTCAAAAGAAATGGCTCTGTGGGGCTCAGCAAATTGATTTCATCTTTAGCCAGAACTTCAAGACCTATAATTTCATCTGCTTGCCCTTTGCTGAGGACATTTGCTTCTTAAATTCTATCAGCATAGCCCAGAGGCAGCTCCGCCAGTGTGCATTCTCTAGTGAGGTGGTCCTGAGTCCTTCCAGAGCCAGCACTGTAAACCTTCTTGGACCCCAAGCCCAAGGTCAGAGCGGAACAGGACCCTTTGCAGAGCCAGCAGCTGGGGGTCAGGGACCCGGTGATGGGCTCCACTGTTTGGGCTCAGCACAACCGTCCCCATTTTATGGCAACATTGGAACATTGTGCTGAAGGTCTCAAATAAGAAAAGAGAAAGAATCATGATCTTAAAAGTCAAAAAGAACTGGGCAGACAAGAGGAGCCAAACACACAGAGCTGGGTCTTTACCCCCACTATGTTCTAGCCATGGCTGGAGGAGGGGGAGGTCAGGAAGCCAGGGCGTGCCCTGCCTCATGGGAAGCGAAGCCCCTCTGGCACCTTGCTGACCCCGAGAGGACCGCATTACTCCCTAGATGTGGACACAGTGCCTGTGCTTTTACTTACTTGCCACGGCATAATGATCGCCTCCACAGACCATGCTGAATTCCAAGGTGCTTTCCCAAACCACAGCAGGAGACGCTGCTGGGAGCTACTTAGGAGGTGCCTGGGTTTCCTCATTAACCAGTCTTCATTGCTGGGAGGAACTTGCTCTTTCCGGGTCTCTCTCTGGATCTCTGGCTGGTCATGCTCCGTTCTCTTTAGTGAAATCCAGCCACCCTGTCATAGACACATGCCTCTCCTCATCCATGTGGCATTCTAGGGAAAATAATCTGGGCTCTGAGCCAGCCTGAAGTGTGAGGCTACACTTCAGATAAACAGCCCAAGAGTATAAGAGCATCATAAAGGAGGCCCCTGGCACCTCTGCTGCCCCACCCTGCAGCTTTTCCTCTGGGTGTCACCCGAGCTTGTCTCCTTTAAATGATGGCTTTTATGTTTAAGGTATGGCTGACTGACTGTCGCCTCTGTCCCCAGTTTCTGGCCCAGTTGAAGCTCATGGACTACAGCCTGCTGGTGGGAATTCACGACGTGGAGAGAGCCGAGCAAGAGGAGGTAGAGTGTGAGGAGAACGACGGGGAGGAGGAGGGCGAGAGCGATGGCGCCCACCCGGTGGGGACCCCCCCAGACAGCCCCGGGGATACACTGAACAGCTCACCACCCCTGGCTCCCGGAGAGTTCGATCCGAACATCGACGTCTATGGAATTAAGTGCCATGAAAGTAAGTTTGATTACCATGGACTCTTTGCACTTGAAGTGGTTTGACTTTGGCCTTGTTATTTACCACTATTCGTGACCCCAGTTACAGGGGTGCCGCCTGGCAGCACTCATTCTCCACACTCCAAAGAAATGGATCTGGGGACAAGAGTATGTTAAAGGTAACCATGATCCCAGTGCTGAAACATAAGGTGATTGAACCTTTGAATTCTGCGATGTTGAGGAATAGAGCAAAACCACAAACTACTTTATGCAACACGTATACACACTTACACACACATACATACACAATTATGTACACAAACTTGTATACACACTGGCATACAACACATGTACATATATGCATACACGTGTGCATGCGCACATGCACTTACACCACACGTACATATGTACACATGCATATACAGATGACGTTAGAAATGCTTTAAAGTATTAATGCATTTTTGCCTAGTTATCTTCCCTTTTATCTGAGTCGAAAGCATCATGAATCTAAGCTCGGCACACATACGGGTCCCCTGTGACCCTCAGGTTCTCATCTTGTCATCACCACAGCCCTGTCCCTCTCACGGGTATGAGGCTGGGCCCCGTGTTTGGGGTGGGAATCTGATTCACTGCTGCGTCTGACTCTGCCATCCTCCCCATGGAACAGCCTGTAGTCTAATAAACCTTCATCCACAGTATCCAGGTGATTGGGTTATTTAACCATTACATCCTACCTGAGCAAGTTATCCATGACAAAGCCAAAATATTTTAGTGATAGGATAAAAACAGCCTTTTGTTTTTTGAATAATAAAAAGTGTGGCTCATCAGTTGTTTTTTAATCCCAAATGGCTTATCAGCCAAGGGATTGAGTTCTGTTTTTTTCTACTTTGCTCACCAAAATGTTTTCTTCAACACAGGAAATTAGATACAGTCAAATGTACTTTTCTTACTGTTCATAGTTTTGGAAATGGATAGAAAATAGACATTGGAGGGATGTATGCCTTTATCCAGTTCTCCAGTTCTGATACTGTTTCCAATGAGAATTATGAACAGTACATCAAATGGTAGAAAAGGATTAATGGGCATAATTATACTTGTTTTATAGGGTACTTGGGGGTTTTGTTTTTGAGATGGCGCCTCGCTCTGTGGCCAGGCTGGAGTGCAGTGGTGCAATCTCGGCTCACTCCAACGCCCACCTCCTGGGTTCAAGCGATTCTTGTGCCACACCTCCCGAATAGCTGGGATTACAGGCACACGCCACCACACCCAGCTAATTTTTGTATTTTTAGTAGAAATGGGGTTTTGCCATGTTGGCCAGGATGGTCTCAATCTCCTGACCTCATGATCTACCCACCTTGGCCTCCCAAAGTGCTGGGATTACAGGCGTGAGCCATTACACCCAGCCTTATAGTCTTTTTAAGTAGCAGACAAACTCCATACCACTCCTCCGTATCCTTACTAAAACAGATAGCTTGCCTCTGTGACCTAGTCCCCCTCCAATTTACAAAGAAGCAATAACAACAATAACAAACAGCATCATAACCCCAGGGTATCAACAGTGGAGGTCCAGGGGTGGGACTTAGTCTTCTGTTAATCTGCATTTTCTTTAATGATTGTGGATTGGTTTGGGTGTGAAGAAATATGCTATTTTAAAATACCCAGGTGTGGCGATGCTGTTTTTTGTTGTGGTGGTGGTTTCTTTTTAATTGGAGGGGCACTGGGTCAGAGAGGCAAGCTGTCTGTTTAGTCGGGAAACGCAGGAGTGGTGTGGAGTTTGTCTTTCGACTCCATCCATCTGCGTCCTGCTGAATCCCCTCCCTCAGCAGTGATGTGGCCCCGTGTTGTCACATGTCCCATAGTCATTCCTCTCATCTCTCTGCAGACTCACCTAGGAAGGAGGTGTACTTCATGGCGATTATTGACATCCTTACTCATTATGATGCAAAAAAGAAAGCTGCCCATGCTGCAAAAACTGTTAAACATGGCGTGAGTATCTCTGTTTTGTTTTTCTCTCTCTCCTGGCTCCTCGGTATGGCCTGTAATGCAGGGACCACTCCTTTCTGCCAGTCAGCTTTCTACTGAGCCATGAAAGCCTTTTAGTGATGCTTGTGCCCTGTGGGACTTGTGTTGTGAGCGTAAGATGCAGAACCCACAAATGCTCCTGCTCAGCCCTGCTCTGACCACAGCTCCCTGTGGCTTCCCGCGAGTCACTTAAACATGGACATCTCTCCTCTTTACACGGGAGGAACCCTAACAGGCATGCCCATCACTAGGATGTTAAACAGATTCTTTTCTGTTTGAAAAACGTTCCAGAGATAAAAGTGCTAAAGAAGATAGTTGAGTGTTTTCATATGAAATGTTAAAACCGAAGCATGAGTCTACTTAAGACACTTCCAAAATACACAGGTTCACATTTCTTTTTTCACAGTGAGTTGTATCTTTTCGACTACAGAAATCTTTTGAATGCAAGGTCAAAGTTGCCTAGTATTAATTACTTTTAATGTGCTTGCTGGGAATTATCACTGCTCTGGCATATATTAAGCTGTTGAATCCCCCATGAGAAGCCTACAAAAGAGAAACTGAGGAAGACAGCTTCAGGAGTAACTTGCCAGGGCCTCATACTAGGAAGTGGTAGAGATGGGATTCCTCCCCAGGACCCAGACCCCTCCTGCCTGGCTGAACTTTACAACGCGCTGAGTTTCAAGCTTGTGTTGTAGTTCACCGTCTTGGTTTTGCAGATGTAGAACCCACCCCACACTGACAAAAGTGTGCCCAGGCTTGTTGGCCCTGGAAGGAGAGGTGCCTCCCACAGACTGTATAGAGCTAGCCAAGATTTACCAGAACCAAAAACTCACTTGAAACCTCTTTTTTTCTATTTTAAAATGGAAATCAGCCTAACACCATATTCTATTTGCCAAAGAGGTATTTCAGTCACACTGCAATAGCTATGGTCCTGCTGTGTGCAGAGAAAGACCTCACCTCCCCTGAGCATGTCAGTAAGTGAGAGTGCACGGTGGCTTCCACCCAACAAACTTTTGAGTACCCTTTTTAAACACTGTCTGTACCAGGTGCACCACCCCCATTTGCTCATTCCGAGGCCAGTTCAGGAGCCTCCATGGTCCTTCTGATGCTCACCTCTGTTTGAAAACCATGGTGTGTAGAAATGAGAACTGGGATGAATCCCGGTGTGACCCTTCTCACTTGTATGGCCTCAAGAGGACACTTGTGGAGCTTTGTTCCTTCAGCTCATACAGAGATCCTACTGCCTTGCTGATGGGGTTTTGCTGGAGACACATGAGCTATCTGGACAAATGCTTTATAAATGTCTGTTTCCGTATTACGCATCCTGTGAAACTGGAGTGTGTCCTACGCAATGTGGCTCCACGTCCATCTCTCCAGTAAGTCACCAGTTCCCCTCCATAATGTGCCACATGGCATAAAATCACAGGCAGTTTGCAAGAACAAAACCTTACTCGTAGCAAAGGAATGCTGTGTCAAGCTGCTATTGGGGACCACTCTCTGCCTTCGAGCCTGGGCTCCTCCATGGAGTACCCCAGCAGCCCAGGCCTGGGAATTACAAGTTCCCCCATGAAGATGAGTATCTAAAAACAGCACCTGCTCACTGAGCAAAACTGATCTTGCCCTTTGCAGTTTAGGAAACTGGCCAGTGACTCCCTTGAGTGTGCTGGCCTGCACCCTGCATCTCATAATGGAAAATCTCCCACTGAGCTTCTGCAAGGGGCCAGGCTTGCTTGTTCTCTGCAGGGCTCTGCTAAGGGGGAAGAGTGGCACCCCTGTGCGCTGCTGCCGAGGGAAGCCAGCTCCTTCCCCCGTGGGCGAGATGCAGCTAGCAGTGTTGCGCCTCACCGGGGTACAGTGCAGGGAATGGGCTGGGGGCAGCTGTCTCAGAACCCGTGACTGCGGTTGTTGCCCTTCACATTAGAACACTGATCTGGGTGCCTCTGTCCGAAACTAAGGGGGTCCTGAAGAAGTGACGCAGTCCTAAGCCATTATCATTAAGGTTTCCCTTTCGCCAAATGTTGATGTCATTCTCAAGCTGGCTCCAGTCTGCCTTCTTGAAAAGTATAATAAAAGTATTGTTTCCATGGCTTCTGAACAATTCCAGTGTTTGATAGAAACATCCCAGACGTGGCCTGTTCGATTTTTTTGAGTTGCAACAGCCCCGATGTGCGTGGGAGCATCTGGTGCTCCTGTTGCCCTTTGTCTCGTGCAGACACAGATTCCTAAGAACCTCGATTATTCAGCCACGAGCACCAAGGTACTTTGAGTAATGATCTTTAGAGCAGAGACTGCATAGATTTGAAAATTACTTGCTGTATATTCATCTACCTTTGGAAATAGCTGTAGATACTGAGTAGTAATTTGGGGAAATCATAAACATCATGATTATGTCCTTTTTCCAAAACTGCCCAGGCTGGCGCGGAGATCTCCACTGTGAACCCAGAACAGTATTCAAAGCGCTTTTTGGACTTTATTGGCCACATCTTGACGTAACCTCCCGCGCATCCTCGGGCGGACATGAACACGGGATGGACAGAGGTGGCTTCGGTGTAGGAAAAATGAAAACCAAACTCAGTGAAGTACTCATCTTGCAGGAAGCACACCTCCTTGTTTACATCTTCAGGCCAAGACGACTGATTTGGGGGCTACTCGCTTTACAGCTACCTGATTTTCCCAGCATCGTTCTAGCTATTTCTGACTTTGTGTGTGTGTTTAGCTGCGGGGGGGGGGGGGGGGGGGGGGGGGG
>CAUYQU010063822.1:0-15217 GCA_963574635.1 Cheracebus regulus | reverse complement strand
GCCTCCCAGGTTCAAGCAGTTCTCCTGCCTCACCTCCCAAATGGCTGGGAATACAGGTGCGTGCCACCACGCCAAGCTAATTTTTGTGTTTTTAGTAGAGACAGGGTTTCACCATGTTGGCCAGGATGGTCTCAATCTCTGGACCTCATGATCTGCCCGCCTCAGCCTCCCAAAGTGTTGGCATTACAGGTGTGAGCCTCTGCACCTGGCCTTCCCTTCCATTCTAAAAGAAGCACCTACTGTGACAAATGCAGAATACAGAAATATAGGCAATAAATTAAAAATAAAACAAAAACCTAGAAATGCAGGTAGGGCATGGTGGCTCACACCTGTAATCCCACCACTTTGTGAGGCTGAGATGGGACAATTGTTTGAGGCCAGGAGTTTAATATCAGCCTGGGCAACATAGTGGGACCTGGTCTCTACAAAAAATAAAAATTAGCTGGTGTGCTGGTGCATACCTGTGGTCCCAGCTATTTGGGAGGCTGAAGTGGGAGGATCACCTGAGCCCAGGAGGTCAAGGCTGCAGTGAGCCTTGGTTGAGCCACAGGACTCCAGCCTGGGCAGCAGAAAAAACTACAACAGGCTGGGTGTGGTGGCTCACGCCTGTAATCCCAGCACTTTGGAAGGCCGAGGTGGGTGGATCACAAGGTCAGGAGTTTGAGACCAGCCTGGCCAATGTGGTGAAACCCCTTCTCTACTAAAAAATACAAAAATTAGTGGGTGTGGTGGTGCATACCTGTAGTCTCAGCTACTCAGGAGGCTGAGGCAGGAGAATCTCTTCAACTGGGAGGTGGAGGTTGCAGCGAGCTGAGATTGCACCACTGCACTCCAGCCTGGGTGACAGAGTTAGACTTCATCTCCAAAAAAAAAAAAAAACTACAACAAAAACAACCAAAATTGGGTTTGATGGTTTCACTTCATTGTTAATGTAAAGGAAAATTAGTAACACTGGTGTTGGAACCACACTTCTCTGTCAATGAATGGCAACCAGGCGGTTCCTGTTTCACTCCCTGAATGAAGTCATGGTGCCTTCATTCATTGTAGTCTGACTTTGTGACGCTCTTGTTGGTGACAGAATGATAAAGCTGATGGTGAAAAAAAAAAAAAAAATGCCGGGCGCGGTGGCGCGTGCCTGTAGTCCCAGCTATTCGGGAGGCTGAGGCTGGAGGATCTCTTGAGTCTAGGAGTTCTGGGCTGTAGTGCGCTATGCCGATCGGGTGTCCGCACTAAGTTCGGCATCAATATGGTGACCTCCCAGGAGCAGGGGACCACCAGGTTGCCTAAGGAGGAGTGAACCGGCCCAGGTCGGAACGGAGCAGGTCAAAACCCCCCTGCTGATCAGTAGTGGGATCTCGCCTGTGAATAGCCACTGCACTCCAGCCTGGGCAACATGGCGAGACCTCGTTTCTCAAAAAAAAAAAAAAAAAAAAATTATTAAAAAAAAAAAAGCTGATGGTGGATTTTGCAAGATACACCTGAGGTACAGGTGCAGGGAGCTCTAGAGTGTGTACTGATGATAATGTACACTGCGTTACATGATCTGTAAATCGTGGGCTGTGCATCCTTTACACTCGACTGGAACACGCTTTGCACTATGCACACGTGTTTCGCGGAGAGTGGTGCTGAGCGCTGTGCCAGGCGCTGAGTCAGGCTCTGGGGTGCAGCAGTGACCGTGGCGGTCCCGCCCCGCCTCGCCCCGCCAGCTCCACCTCCGCAGAGAAAGCGGTGCAAGGCGCTGAAGGTCGACCGCGGAGGCCCCTCCGCGGAGTGCCGCCAGGGGGCGCGAGAGGCAAGACGGAGCTGCGTACTTTGTCCCCTGGCGCGGCCCGTCGCCCGCACCGCGGCGGGAAAATCCGATCCGGCAGCGTACCACCGCCGCTCTCAGCCCTCGCGCGTTTGCTCTGCGTTGGCCCGCAGAGATGGAAGAGGAGGCGGAGGCCGAGGAGCAGCAGCGATTTTGTTACCAACAGGTACAGGAAAACGGGGCCCCGGCTGGGCTGGGCCGTAACGGCGCCGAGTTTCCATAAAGAAAAGGACCCCGAGGCCGCAGGCGGCCTTCCCTCCGGGCGTGGTTGCTCACGCGTCGGCTCGGCTGCCGCGGGTGGTGATGGGAAGTGGTTTCTGCGGCTACGCGTCGGACTTCGGGCTGTGCCGGCCCGGGAAGAAGCGGTTCTAGGGGAGCGCGCGGGCTCCGGGGTCCGGCGGCGAGAGGCCACCTTCTGGCTTTGCGATTAAGCCTCGGTTTCCCCTTCTCAGATGGGGTTGTCGTGAGGGTGGAACGTTGGCTTTAGAGACACTACTGGGGACGCCGGTAGCGCGGGGCGCGGTTCGGGTCGGAGCTCTGGAACGCTGGTCCTGGAGGCGTCGACCCTTTGTTACCGATGAGGGGCTGCGCCGCTGGGACGCGGTGCGGACCAGGCTGAGATGTGGGTTCGAATCTCCGCTCCGCCAACTCGTGATTATACTGACTCGGCCCAAACGCAATTTCTTTTTCCTCCGCAAAATCGTCGTAAGAATAACCATTTGTCAGGGTAGTTGCGGGCATCCCATTCGTTCCTTTCCTAAGCGCCGGGCTTACAGAGCAGCAGAGGCTGAGAACGTTACGGTGCTGTGAAGGCGCGAAAAGCAGGACCCGGAATGGGGACCTTAAAGAGGACGGACTGAAGAAACGCGGGAATGAGCTCCAGACGCGGGAGTTTCCGCTTTACAAAGTTACATTGCAGCAGCTGTCTACCCTGCCCCTTGTATTTTGAGAGGGTCAAACCTTCAGAAAAGTTGCAAGAACATGGTACTGAACGGCTAACCTCGATTCCACCACTAGTTAGCATTTTGCTGTTTGCTCCCTTTCTTTTCCCTCATCGGAGAATCAATTGCAAATATTTTGACACTTCGCCTTTAAATTTTAATTCTTTAGTACACATCTCTCAAAAACAAGGCATCGGCTGGGCACGGTGGCTCATGCCTGTAATGCCACCACCTCAATTACTTGAGGTCAGGAGTTCAAGACCAGACTGGCCAACATGGTGAAACTCCCTCTCCTAAAAATACAAAAATTAGCCGGGTGTGCTGGCAGGTGCCTGTAATCCCAGCTACTCAGGAAGTTGAGGCAGGAGAATTGCTTGAACCTGGGAGGCGGAGGTTGCAGTGGGCCGACATCACACCATTGCACTCCAGCCTGCCTGACAGAGCGAGACAAAACAACATCTTAAAAAACAAAAGTCCAAGGCATTCTTCTACATTGTCTCAATAAATTGTTCCACCCAGGAACTTTAATATTGATAAAACTCTATTGAATGTGCAGTCCATTGTCATGTGCCCCCACTTGTCCTAAAGATGTTTCTTTTCACTTCTTTCCTTCGTCCAGGATTCAGTTAAGGATGGGGCATTGCACTTAGTAATCTTGTCTCTTTGGTCCTCCTTACCCTCTTTTTTTTTTTTTTTTTTGAAACGGAGTCTCCCTCTTGTTGCCCAGGCTGTAGTGCAGTGGCTGGATCTCAGCTCACTGCAACTGCCGCCTCCCAGGTTCAGGAGATCCTCCTGCTCAGCCTCCCCAGTAGCTGGGATTACAGGCATCTGCCACCACACCTGGCTAATTTTGTACGTTTAGTAGAGACGGGGTTTCACCATGTTGGCCAGGCTGGTTTTGAACTCCTTACGTCAAGTGATCTGCCCGCCTTGGTCTCCCAAAATGCTGGGATTAGAGGTGTGAACCGCTGTGCCTGGCCCGTTCTTTTCATTTTTGTGTTCTTAGTCCCTAGAACAGAGCCTGGCTCTCAATAGACAACAAATGCTTACTGATGAAATGAAGCTGCAAAAATGGGCTGAGAAATTTGCCCCTTGGTTGTGATGAGCCTGTAGAGGATTCCCCCTATTCACGTAAACAACTGTTCTTGGCAGTTGGTAGAGAGTAGTGAACACAACTGACAGGGTCCTGCCCTTGAGGAGTGTAGTGATTTAGCCTCTAAGTGCAGTGATGCCCCCAGCCCAGCCATGGGGAGGGGAGGAGGAGGAAGGTCTAAGAAAACTTCCTGGAGCCAAGAGCATTCCGAAGAATTCATATCCTGTACCCTGACCCCCAACCATACCCAGAAAAGATGACCTTCAGCTGGTCAGGGTGGTATGGGCCTGTAGTCTCAGCTACTCCGGAGGCTAAGGCAGAAGCTTCACTTGAGCCCAGGAGTTCGAGGCTGTAGTGTGCAGTGATTACACCTGTGATCTTCATGCCTTCCATGTTGATGATGGCTCTTTGGCTCTCCTCCTACCAGAGGCCTCAATTTACCTGGTCTTGTGAGGTCTGAAATTCAGGAAAGTAGATGCCTTCCTCATCTGCCTGGCCTCTATCCAGGGGTCCTGGACTTGTGTTTTTTGCAGTTCCTCCTCCTGTGGACTATGCGTTGAACACTTGCTGGTAGATTTATTCCCTTGCGGGTTCAGCTGTCACCATGTGCAGTTCAGCTCTGTCTTGGGCACCGAGACAGGGTACCCATAGGTGGGCTCGACAGAACTCCGTTCACACGTGGCCAGGACTGTTACTTAGCTTGTCTTACACTCGAGGCTCTTCCTCCCCTCTCAGTACTTTTCTGTAAGGGGCAGAGAGATCTTTTGCAGTACCAAAAAGGGTTGCCAAGGGACAGTGAGGGCCCTGTGGGGGTGGCCTCCCAACCCTCCAGATTGGGAGGGGGCGGGTGTACCCTCTCAAGTCTTTCCTGTGTTGTTCTGTACATTTTTTCTTTTTGGGGGGGACAGAACCTTGCTCTGTCGCCAGGCTGGAGTGCAGTGGCATGATCTCGGCTCACTGTAACCTACACCTCCCAGGTTCAAGCGATTCTCCTGCCTTAGCCTCCCAAGTAGCTGGGATTACAGGTGTGTGCCATCATGCCCAGCTTTTTTGTGTGTGTGTTTTTAGTAGAGACGGGGTTTCACCATGTTGGTCAGACTGGTCTCGAACTCCTGGCCTTGTGATCTACCCACCTCAAATTGCTGGGATTATAGGTGTGAGCCACCACACTTAGCCTGTCATGTACTTTTGTCCTCTGTGACATGCAGGCCTGGGGCTGCCAGGGGCTTGCAGCAGAAGGATGGGATCCTTCTGTATTTACTTGATTAACTGCCTTAAGGGCAAAGTTCCCTCCCTGGTTTCTCATTGTTTCCCAAACACCTAGCATATGCCTTTACTCAGTCAGAGCTCCGTCTTCAGATAGTTTGGAATCACTGAGTGAAAGCACCCGAGGCCTTGGCAGGCACCAGTCTGACCTGTCTGTCTCCCCACTGACTTGCCATCTAATTCCTTATCTTTACCTGCCGTGAATCATAACCGTTAACAAGGAGGTAATGTTTTTACAAGTCACACTCCAGTGGGTCTCATTAACTTACTGGTATACTTGAAAAGCCACTCAGCCATTATGGAAAGTGCCATAGGAATTAGGCTGAGCAGACCCTCTCCTTTGTCTTAATTTTTTAAAGCTTGAAAAGCTCTTATTTGCAACCTCACCCATGACATATTTTGATTTTTCCCGCAGAGGCTAAAGGCAGCAGTTCACTACACCGTGGGCTGTCTCTGCGAGGAAGTTGCCTTGGACAGAGAGATGCAGTTCAGCAAACAAACCATTGCGGCCATTTCGGAGCTGACTTTTCGACAGTGTGGTATGAAGCGTTGGCCTCCCTAGCCGTGTCTCTAATCCCCAAAGGTGGATTTCACCTGGGAGCTGTGCGTGGGTGGGAGCAGTGCGTGGGTGGGAGCCGTGGCGAGTCTGACCGAGAACATTGTCATCATCATACATTCTTCATGAAAGGCTTCTCTTCTTGGCTTTGAGATTTGTATATTTTATGGAAAGAAGTATTTTTTTCCTATTATGCTAACACTGGGGAATTCACGCCTTTATTTTAGTGTGTTCTAAACTGCCCTGATGGCTGGAACATTAGACATTAAATGTTTTGTTTCAGTGCTTTATAACATTTTGATATCATTCATAGTTTATAACATTTTTATATCACTCATAGTTTTTTGACAGCTGAGCCTGTAGCATCGGTATTTGCTTAACTTTAGAGGGGAAATGAATGACCTCATAAGCCTTAACTGTAGCAGAAGTTAAAGGATAGTTTCTAGAAACCAAAGGCGTAGTCACAATTAATAGAAGGCTTGTAATGAAGGGTGGAGGGCTCTGGGAAGGACAGGGAGGTCATTGTGAATAAAAAAAAGCTAAAAGCTCTTACGGAATGGCCTGGCTGCTGGAAGCACCTCCTTTCACCTTTAAGAGGGTTTGTTGTATTAGTCACTGTACTGGCTGTAGAAATCACGGCGTCACTTTTCCTGCTTCTGAAGTAGGTTGGGAGGGAACCTAAAGTGTGTATCTTTTTTTCTCTTTCAGAAAGTTTTGCCAAAGACCTGGAAATGTTTGCAAGGTGGGTAGAGAAGCTGATTATCCGCCGCTGCGTCTCTGTAGTTCTCCGGAGCTCTCCATCTGGTGGGGTATTTCAGGAGAGCTCTAGCTATTCAGTTTTCCGTGTGTTTTGTGGAGGCTGCTCTCTAATGATGGTTCTGCAAGAACATGATGCCTGCTTCAATCACGATGATTCAGGCTTATTTGAGCATTTTTTGAAGTTTTCCAAGTATTTTTTGTTAACCCAAGTTATTCAGTTCTAAGTTAAAAAGGTGTGAATACCGTCTCCTGGACGCTAAATGGTGTGCCTGTGTGAAAAACCATGTCGCTGGGTGGTTTGATTGCTCAGGGTCTGAGAACACAGTGCCTGGGGGTAGCCACCCCTCTCGGAGGGAGCAGCGTGTCCCGGAGGTAATTGCTTGCAGGTGCACACAGAATGGCAGGCAGGGGCTTTCATTTGCCACATTTGTTCTCAGTGAGACGCACTCCTTGGAAAGTGGGTGACTTGCTTTCAGCTGCTAAAGCCTCAGCTTTTACAGGTGATTTATGCTCAGCTTTTCAATTAGTACCACAGGTAATTGAAAACAATTGCACTGAATTGCTTTTATGAAGCAATTTGAATGACGAAGGCCTGAAAGGGCGAAAGCTTTCTAATTTGCTGCCACTTGGATTCGGTGCCAGCCTCTCCCACACCCCTTACTTTTCACCTTGCTCCCGTTAGCTCTTTGTTTCTCAGATGCATGTTTGGAATGAATTAAAGCAGTGGGTTCTCAGAGAGCAAGCTCTCAATCTGTCCTATTCCTTTGGATATTCGTCCCTGAAAACTGCTTAGCATCTTCAGCTTGGCCCGAAGGGATAAGATAGTATGAAGGGATACTGATAGCTCATGTGGCTTAGTCAGTGTTGATTCAGGCGCTTGCCCTGGGATGTGGCCCTCCTCTGAGGTAAAAGAGATTTATCACCTTTACTTGCTGTTTCTTTGTTAGCTGTGGGTGAGGGGGAGCAATGAAAATTTAAAATACTTAATATATGTAAGAGACATAGGGTCTTGTTATATTGCCCAGGCTGCTCTTGAACTCTTAGGGTCAAGCAATCCTCCTGCTTTGGACTCCCAAAATGCTGAGATTACAGGTATGAGCTACCACACCCAGCCTGAAAATACTTCTGTAAAAATTCTATAAACAAAATGAAATTAGAAACAGCATAGTAACACATTAGGCTTTCAGATATTCTGTTTTTAAAAGTACATAAAAGGTTGCCTCCCCCCCCCCCCCCATGGAGTCTCGCACTGCCGCCCGGGTTGGAGTGCAGTGGTGCGGTCTGGGCTCACCACAACCTCTGCCTCCCAGGTTCAAGCAATTCTCTTGCCTCAGCCTCCCAAGTAGCTGGAATTACAGGTGTCTGCTGCCATGCCCAGCTAATTTTTTGTATTTTTAGTAGAGACAGGGTTTTGCCATGTTAGCCAGGCTGTTCTTGAACTCCTGGCCTCAAGTGATCCACCTGCCTTGGCCTCCCAAAGTGTTGGGATTGCAGGTGTGAGCCACTGCCTCTGGCCCTTTTTTTTGAGACACCCTCACTCTGTTGCCCAGGCTGGAGTATAGTAGTGCAATCTTGGCTGACTGCAACTGCTGCCTCCTGCGTTCAAGTGATTCTCTTGCCTCAGCCTCCAGAGTAGCTGGGATTACAGGTATGCACCACCACACCTGGCTAATTTTAGTAGAGATGGGATTTTGCCATGTTGGCCAGGCTGGTCTCCAACTCCTGACCTCAAGTGATCTGCCTGCTTCGGTCTCCCAAAGTGCTAGATTACAGGTGTGAGCCACTGTGCCTGGCAAAAGGTTGATTTTTTGCTGAGTACTGGCGGGGAAAGTGGTGTGTGAATGCGTGTGTGTGTGTGAGAGACAGAGAGAGAGAGAGTGAGTGAGTCTTAGACTGTAAGCTCCACAAGGAAGGACAACATCTTTTACATAAATGAGTTTGTGGAGGCCAAGAGCGGTTGGCTCACACCTGTAATCCTAGCACTTTGGAAGGCTGAGGTGGGCTGATCACCTGAGCTCAGGAGTTCGAGACCAGCTTGGGCAACAGGGTGAAACCCCATCTCTACTAAAATACAAAAAAGAAATATTACCCTGGCGTGGTCGTGTTTACCTGTAGTCCCAGCTAAAGGTAGGAGAATTGCTTGAACCCAAGAGTTGGAGATTGCAGTGAGCCAAGGTCACACCACTGCACTCCAGCCTGGGCAACAGAGCGAGACTCTGTCTCTTTAAAAAACAAAAGTTTGTGGAGAGGCTGACTCTGAGAACTGAGTGAGTGCAGAATTCAGTGATGAGGCTCCAGGAGACTGGGCTGCAGCCAGAGGCAGGGAGGCACCCCCTCTTCCTGGTACAACCCACAAGTACAGGTTTTCTTTGAAGACTCCTCCTTTGTCTGAATTCCAGTTTGCTTTCATACAAAAAAAGAGCATTGTTTTAAAGTTTATCTCTGAATAAAATTGATATTCCTGGAAAGTCAGCTTCCGTTATCTTGTGGATTTGAGTTGTCCCCGTCACACTATCTCTATTCCCAAGACTGTTATCACCCCAGTTTGAGAAAGATGTTCTGTTTCAAGTCAACTGTGTATTAAGTAGTCTCTGTAGGCTGGCCTAGGAACCTAACCAGTATTTGTAACATTGTTTCATTAAGGCAACTTTGTTTTCTTTTTCTTGTTTCTTTTTTTTTTGCTTGATACAAGGTGTCTCTGTTAGGCTGGAGTGTGGTGGCAGGATCATAGCTCACTGCAACCTAGAGCTCCAGGGCTCCAGCGAGCCTCCCAGAGTTTTGATATTACAGGCATGAGCTGAACCACCATGCCTAGAATCTTTTTCTTTTTGGTGAGCTTGTTATGAGAAGTTTCTGTGAGACTACACATTTAAATTATTATTATTGTTGTTTTATTATTATTGGAGTGGGAGGCAAACTTGAGAGCAGGGGCAACCCTTTTTTTTTTTTTTTTTTGAGATGGAATCTTGCTCTGTTGCCCAGGCTGGAGTGCCATGGCACGATCTGAGCTCACTGCAACCTCCACCTCCTGGGTGCAAGTGATTTTCCTGCCTCAGCCTCCCAAATAGCTGGGATTACAGGTGCCTGCCACCACACCCAGTTGATTTTTGTATTTTTAGTAGAGACAGGGTTTCACCCTGTTGGCCAGGCTGGTCTCTAACTCCTGACTTCAGGTGATCCACCCCCCTCAGCCACCCAAAGTGCTGGGATGACAGGCATGAGCCACGATGCCTGGCCTTTTTTTTTTGGACACGGAGTCTCGCACTGTCACCCAGGCTATAGTGCAGTGGCACAATCTCAGCTCACTGCAATCTCCACCTCCTGCGTTCAAGCGAATCTCCTGCTTCATTCAGCCTTCCCTGTAGCTGGGACTACAGGTATGCACCATCACACCCAGCTAATTTTTTTTTGTATTTTTAGCAGAGACAGAGTTTCACCGTGTTGGCCAGGATGGTCTTGATTCCTGACCTTGTGATCCACCCACCTCGGCCTCCCAGAAGTGCTGGGATTATAGGCATGAGCCACTGTGCCTGTGCCTGGACTTTTTTTTTTTTTTTTTTTTTGGACAGTCTCACTCTGTCACCCAGGCTGGAGTGCAGCAGCTCAATCTCGGCTCACTGCAGCCTCTGCCTCCTGGGTTCAAGCAATTTTCCTGCCTTAGCTTCCTGAGTAGATGGGACTACAGACACATGCCATCACCCCTGCTAATTTTTGTATTTTTAGTAGAGACAGAGTTTCACCATGTTGGCTAGGCTGGTCTTGAACTGCTGACCTCAGGTGATCCGCCTGCCTCAGCCTCCCAAAGTGCTGGGATTACAGGCGTGATCCACCACACCTGGCCAGAGAATACACATTTAAATTCTAAACAATCAGTTCACCTGCAGACTTTGGAAAGCAGCTGCTAATCTGAGTTGTGAATTTCTTTTTGCAGTGGGGTGATCTTGGCTCACTGCAGCCTCCATCTCCCGGGTTCAAGGTATTCTCCTACCTCAGCCTCCCGAGTAGCTGGGATTACAGGCACCTGACACTGTGCCTGGCTAATTTTTGTATTTTTAATGGAGACATGGTTTCCCTGTGTCAGCCAGGCTGGTCTCAAAACTCATGACCTCAAATGATCCACCCACCTCAGCCTCCCAAAGTGCTGGGATTACGGGAATGAGCCACTTCACCTGGCCTGAGTTGTGAATTTCTTTCTTTAGCTTTTGAAATCTCTAGTCTCCTAGTGTTGTTAACAATCAAACATTTTGAAGAAGATACATATTTTATAGGAAATAAATTCTGGGAACATTTGGGAATCATCTTTAAAGCCTGTGTTACAAAGTGTCTTATGTGAAAAATTGCTTTTTATTTTCCCTAGCTAGAGTAATTTTCTGGAGTTGGAGGTTTGACTTAGGAGAGTCTGTGATACGCAATGGCTGGCAGAGGATGCCCCGCCCCGCCCCGCCCCTCCACTGAGGGCCTTAGTGCAGAGATAGCTGAGGCCATGCTGAAGTGGTGGAGAGGACTGAGAACATTGTTTCCTAAACACTTTCTTGTAAACAGATAAGTTCACTCTATAAACAGTTCATTATGCCTATTCCTTTTACTTACTCCTTTTACTGTACTTTAAGAAGAATGTAAATACAGACAGAGCAACCTGACTGTGAGGTGGGTACTGGGCCACACTGTCCATGGACACTTAATATTCTCTGCCCAGCACATCTGTGGACTGGCCTCATTCTTTGTGGCTTCTGTTTCTCTCCTATGTTCTTTGCAGGTTGCTAATTAGAAAGTTATCTCTTGAAGTGGGTATTATCTCATGACAAGCAAATATTGTCAATCATGATGAGATGACATGTGATATTTGTATGTCAATATCATATGCAGAATGTGAAGGATTAATATGGCCAAATTATGGAGAGTAATTTCTGTGTGGATTACCTCCGCAGTTGTTGAGTGGGGACTCACCGTGTGTGCTGGCCACTTTGCTAAGTATTAAGGATGCAAAGATTCCTATTTATTCCTGCTTGCAAAGTACCTGTGTATTTTGTGGGGAGATTAGAAATGGCAAGAAAGGGTGTCATTGGAGTAATATATTATTGAATAGAGCTTATTGTCTCAAATTATCTTTCCCAGCAAAGATAAAAGGACTGGAATGAGAATTTGAGTGCAACTTGTGAGCAAGAAGCAGACTCCAGTTTAAAGGATATTCTTTGTTCTACCTGGGTTATTGGGGAGGGAACCCGTTAATTACTTGTTGGGAATGGGGCATTAGGAGGCATCTGCATATGCTTTTTCCTGTAAGTTAGCCCTTGGAGAAAGGCAGGATCTTGATGGAAGTAAAGCCATGCTTTGTGGAGATTCTCTTTGTTCTTCTGTTTCCTGTCTGTTTAAGTAGGTGCTCTCTGTATTGTGAGGCTGATTTTCTCTGCACTACAGTTGTACACTGACCTTCTTGCTTTTTCTATGGCCTTAGCTGTGACCAAGCCACGTTTGGAAGGGCTCTCTAAGCCCTCAGACCCTCCTGTCTGCGTTTTTACTCTTCGGGTACCCTTGGCCCTAAGCGGAGGTGGAAAGATGGGCCTGCACTTTCTCCTATCTCTTTACTTAATTGGGGTCTCAAGAACTTCACTAATTTTTGTGTCACTTTTGCTTAATGCCCTTTATCTAAAAGGATGGGCTACTTAGAGATCCCTGCTAGTTCGAAGTCTGACCGTGAACTTCTGTGTTTCATCAAAACTTTAAATAATACCAAACATTTTGGTGACTTGTTTCTGCCCTTTCTGCAGACATGCGAGAAGAACCACAATTAACACTGAAGATGTGAAGCTCTTAGCCAGGAGGAGTAATTCACTGGTGAGAGATGAATTTCTTTCCTCACTCCCCTTTCCCATCAGAATACATTATTCCCAATTAATCACTTGAAGTCATGAAATTATTCCCCAGGGCACATTGCATTAAAAACTAGAGATGGTTGAACCATTCAGACCTGCCTGTAATTTACAGTCTGGCTTTCATTATGATGGATTTTGCTAAGCCAATTTGAAATTTTCTAATCAGCACTCTCTGGGTTTTATAATTTGCCTTTTCTGTAATACCACAGAACTTTGGTCCCATGTTTTATTTACAACATGATGTCAGAGACTGGTCACAGGCTAGAGTCTGTAGGGATAGTTTTGTTACTGTGTTCACAATTCTCTGAATGGGCCAGGTATGGAAGGAGTTTCTGTATGGCTGAATATGCAGAAAAAAGCATGTTTTCCATCTTTTCAAGTCCAGAAATCATTTTGACTAAGCCTCCGTCGTTCAAGTGAAGACCCGGAAATGCACTGGTCATCCCGGGCTAGTGCTGTGTCCGATGGCAGAACCAGGCCTGGGACATTTCCTGACTGAGTCTCTCATGCTTGACGCTAAAGCACTGGGGGGCCCTCGTGTAATGTGGGCATGACAAGGGCCGGGGCTTTTGTCTCTTTGTTCTCTGCTCCATCTGTGTTGCCTAGAGCAGTCCTGGCACACAGGAGGGGCTCAAGAAATTGTTGTTGAATGAATGAATTTGTATAGCAGTTTACAGGAACTTTTTTAGATATTATTTAATGCTCACAGCTTTAAAAAAAAATTTTTTTTTTTTAATTTTAGACATGCAGTCTATGTTGCCCAGGCTGTTCTTGAACTCCTGGGCTCAGGCAGACCTCCCAGCTTGGTTTCCTAAAGTGCTAGGATTACAGCCGTGTGCCACAACTTTTTTTTTTTTTTTGAGATGGGAGTCTCACTCTTGTCACCCAGGCTGAGTGCAGTGGCACAGTCATTGCTCACTGCAGTCCCCGTCTCCTGGGCTCCAGTGATCCTCCCACCTGAGCCTCTCAAGTAGCTGGGACTACAGGTGCATACCACCACACCCAGCTAATTTTCCTATTTTTTGTAGAGACAGGGTTTTACCGTATTGCCTGGGCTGGTCTCAAACTCTTGGGCTCAAATGATCTGCCCACCTTGGACTCCCAAAGAGCTGGGATTATAGGTCTGAGCCACTGCACCCGGCCACAGCCTTTAATAATAACACAACTTACTGGCTGGGTGCAATGGTTCACGCCAGTAATCTCAGAACTTTGGGAGGCCAAGGCAGGAGGATTGCTTGAGCCTGGAAGTTTGAGACCAGCCTGGCCACATAGTGAGACCCCCATATCTACAGAAAACTTAAAAAAGAAAAAGAAGAAAAGAAAAATGTTGAAGTTTTATTTAATTTTAAGAAATATAACCCAGGCGTTTCTATCCAAATTCTTTGAGTCAACGGTAGTTGTGGAGCGTTTAATTTTGTTTATTTGGGATTACAACCAGTTATAAATACAGATTTTTGTGTGTGTGTGTAGCTAAAATACATCACAGACAAAAGTGAAGAAATTGCTCAGATTAACCTAGAGCGAAAGGCACGGAAGAAAAAGAAGTCAGAGGATGGAAACCACAATTCAAGAGCGCTGGCTGGGGCTGGAGCAGTGGAGAGTGAGAAGTAAAGTCTCCTGCCACTAGGAAAATGCAGCCCTCCACTGGGAGAGCCACCTGGAAATGCAGACGGCTGCACAGGGAACTTTGAAGGGATAAGTAGCGATTACAAATAAAAAAAAGGCTAAGGTGGCTTTTCGTGCTGAATTCTCCACATTGTTAACTGCAAAAGCTAGTTTAAGAAGACAGGAAAGTCATAAGCAAAGTACTCCCAGGTCTCATTCCAGCACATAAAAATGGTGTGTAATCGAATGGTATATATTGGAAATTATATATCTTGCAATTAAAATTGTGTGAGCAATTAAACATGATTGACTTTTTCAAGCAAAAATCAGTTACTCATCTTTTGATGTGATTTTCTAGGCTTAATGACAATCTCTGAAAGATGAATAAAGCTGAATTTATTTAGCTTTTCTGGTTACTAACTTTTTTTTTTTTTTTGAAATGGAGTCTTGTCCTGTCGCCCAGGCTGGAGTGCAATGGTGTGATCTCAGCTCACTGCAACCCCCGCCTCCCAGGTTCAAGCAATTCTCCTGCCTCAGCCTCCTGAATAGCTAGAACTACAGGTGTATGCCACCACGCTCAGCTGATTTTTGTATTTTTAGTAGAGACAGGGTTTCACCATGTTGGTCAGATTGATCTCAAACTCCTGACTTCGTGGAACGCCTGCCTTGGCCTCTCAAAGTGCTGAGATTACAGGTGTGAGCCACTGCGCCCAGCCACTGGTGTTGTTTTTAAAAACATGCTACCTATGGTCACCAGGTAAAAGGGCATATATTTGAGAATGGCCCTTTTCACTTTTTTTTTTCTTTTTTGAGATGGAGTCTTGCCCTGTACCCCAGGTTGGAGTGCGGTGACTCGATCTTGGCTCACTACGGCCTCCAACTCCCGGGTTCTAGCGATTCTGCCTCAGCCTCCCAAGTAGCTGGGACTACAGGCACATACTACTGCACCCGGCGAATTTTTGTATTTTTAGTAGAGACAGAGTTTCACCATGTTGGTCAGGCTGGTCTCGAACTCCTGACTTTGTGATCACCCACCTCGGCCTCAAGTACTGGGATTACAGGTGTGAGCCACTGCACCTGGCCCCTTTTTCACTTTTTAAAGGTGATTTTCTTTAGAAATAGTTTCTATTACTTCTTCTTCTTCTTCTTTTTTTTTTTTTTTTTAATTTTACTGCGTTTAGGTTTTGGGGTACATGTGAAGAACATGCAGGATTGTTGCATAGGTACATACATGGCAATGTGGTTTGCTGCCTTCCTCCCCATCACCTATATCTGGCATTTCTCCCCATGTTATCCCTCCACCACTCCCCACCCCCT
>CAUYQU010063820.1:0-48124 GCA_963574635.1 Cheracebus regulus | reverse complement strand
AGCACAATTATTGGCATAAAAGAGGTTTTTAATACCCATTTTTAGACTATATTCTAGCCTGGGCAATAAAACAAGAATCCCATTCTCTCTCCCTCTTTCTCTTCCTCTTTCTTTCTCTCTTTCATTCTTTTTTTTTCTTTCTTTTGCTGTTTCTTTCTTTCTCCTTTTGTCTCTTTTTCTAAAAATAAATAAATAAATAAAATATAAAAAAATTAATTGATTTTATTTCTTAGAGTAGTTTTAGGTTTACAGGAAAATAGAGCAGAAAGAACAGAGGGTTCTCATATACTCCCTCTGTTTCCTATTATTAACATCTTGCATTGGTATCATGTATTTATTACAATTGGTGAGCCCATATTGGTACATTATCATGAACTCAAGTCTGTAGTTTAAGATTCACCTTTTGAATTCTGACAAATACATCATGTCACATATTCACCATTACAGAATCATACAGGATTGGTTTACTGCCCTAAGTATCCTCTCTGCTGCACTCCTCCAAAACTTCCTCCTAACCTCAAACTCCTGCCAACCACTGATTTTTTCTTTTTACAGAGATAGGTTGACATCCTCTCTTTCTGTTTGAATGCCTTTTTCAAAAATTTTATTTTAAGTTCTGGGATACATGTTTAGAACATGCAGATTTGTTACATAGATGTATAGATATACATGTGCCATGGTGGTTTTCTGCACCCATCAACCCATCATCTAGGTTTTAAGCCCCACATGCATTAGGGACTTGTCCTAATCTCTTTCTCCCCTTGCCCCCTACCCCCCTCTGGTGTGTGATTTTCCCCTCCCTGTGTTTATGTGTTCTCATTGTTCAACTCCCATGTATGAGTGAGGACATGTGGTGCTTGCTTTTCTGTTCCTGTGTTAGTTTGCTGAGGATGATGGTTTCCAGCTTCATCCATGTCCCTGCAAAAAACATGAACTCATGCTTTTTTATGGCTGCATAGTATTCCATGGTGTATATGTGCCACATTTTCATTATCCAGTCTATCATTGATGGGCATTTGGGTTGGTTCCAAGTCTTTGTTATTGTGAACAGTGCTGCAGTAAACACACGTTTGCATGTGTCTTTATAGTAAAATGATTTATAATCCTTTGGGCATATACCCAGTGCTGGGTCAAATGGTAGCTCTGGTTCTAGATCCTTGAGGAATCGCCACACTGTCTTCCACAATGGTTGAACTAATTTACACTCCCACCAACAGTATAAAAGCATTCCTATTTCTGCACATCCCCTCCAGCATTGTTGTTTCCTGACTTTTTAATGATCGCCGTTCTAACTGGCATGAGATGGTATCTCATAGAACCACTGATATTTTTTCATCTCCATAATCTGTCATTATTTCCATAATGTGTTATAAATGGAACAATACACTAGTCTTTTTAGGTTAGGCTGGTTTCTTAGTAATATGCATTTACAGTTCCTCCATGTTTTTTCATGGCTTGATGGCTCACTTCTTTTTTATTATTGAATAGTATTCTATTATATGGATTTACCACTTAGGCCTGTTCTTAACTTGTTGCTCTTTGATGGACCATTTAACTGTGACAGACAACTCCCAATTCTAAATCACAAAGCCCTTCATGTTCAACCATAGTCAAGTACCTATTTGAACAACCACTTCATTTAGACTCATTTACTGGCTAATGTAAACAACTGATCATTTGGGTAAGAAAAGAAATTAGCCAAATTAATGGTCACTAATTTGAACATCCAATTCCATCAAAATGGTCAAAGTGGTTGAATGTGTGGGCGTAATCTGAGAGATAGACAACATGGTCTAGTGGAAAGACCCCTGGCCCAGGAGTCAAGAGCTTTATGTTATACTCAGAGCTCTTCCACTAACCTATGCTAGCTACCCTCCTCTGTGGACCCTGGTCTTTGAAGGCTTCACCTTGCTTTGCCGAGCACAAATTCCATAAGAACTGTAAGTCTTCCCTTACTGGTCAGCCCTCCTATCTGTAACATGGGATGCTATTTATATGGCAGAGCATATATACTAGGATGGCAGGACCATCTATTCATAAACACAGGATTTAGCTTCTTGCCAGGGTATGGAACTAATGTTACACGTCTCTGAGGGCTTTGCAGAACTTCTTCGGAGAGGAGCTCATGATACACACTCATCCTAAGGACTGTTGGAGATAGGCAAAGAGTTACTCTCTGAAAGCAGGATTTTCCTTGACCCCGAAAAGGCTTTTTCCTCTTGTAGTATTATTAAGCCAAAATAGATCCAAAGTCATTGGGGATTAATGCTGCTAGATGGAGCTGTTCCCTTTAGATGAACTCTCCCCTTCTGCTTGACAATGTAATTCCCAATAAGCTACTGCACTTCCTAAATTTAACTCCTCTTTGCTTTTGGGAACCGACCTCCACGAATGCTTCTAAAGTTTTATATTGGCTGCTTTTCACAATGAAGTCTCCCCACCTTTCATTCATTTTGTCTTTTGTGAAGCAGAAGGTCTTTCTGCATTGTTAAAACAGAAGTTTAACATTAATTCCTTCATTTGCAAATCAATCTGTTTTTTCCTGAGAGCCTCTTTACTCCATGCTGGGCCCTGAATTCAGGCTAGTTTTGGCAGTAGGCTTTGTGGAGAGAAGTTCCTTTGACTTTGGAGACCACATAGTCTAGGAAGGAGACTGACAAATGTACATAGCAGGCAGACCCAGACAGTTTGGGATTTTGGCTAGGAGGCCCATCATATCCCCAGCTGCCCAGCTAAAAACTTCCCACTCTCCCTAAGCTGTCACTGAGCATTGGACCTCTGCGATTCAGACCACTCATCTCACCATGGGTGCCAGCAGAAGCTCTGTCACTTCTTTCCCTTGCTTCAGGCTGTCTCCTCCACTGCCCATGGTTTAAAGGCTGTTCTTCCCACTGCAAAGTCATGCCTCCTACTCACAAAGCCTGGATCTGCACTGACTTTGTAATGAAATCCCAACCCCTAGGCCTAGTGTTCAGGACTCTTCACACTGCAGTATTCTACCTCCTGGTTACCTCTCCAGGTGACCTGGGCCATCACTTTCCACAGCTCTTGATGCTTCAGCTATACCAGACCTCCTTCTGTTCCCTGAACATCTCATTTACATATACATTGCTTTACTTTGTTTATACCTGGAGTTCTCCTCCCTTCCCCTGCTGTGTTTTCCTTTTCATTCTTCAAGCTGCAGTTTCAACATCACCACTTTGTGAAGCCTTCTCTAATCCCTGGAGAGTTAGTTTCCTTTTAGGTAAAATGGCAGAGTGATGCCAGACCCTGATTCTCAGGGCCTTTGCCCCATGCTGTTTGGTGAAGAGAACTGGAACTGAGAATTTCCCAGAGTGACCTAATGTCTCCAGGAACACGTGCTACCCAGGATCTCTGCTGGCTGCTTCTTGACAACTATCCTTGCAGGCAGGTGCAGCTGCTCACATGCTCTGGCAGGAGCATAGCCATCTTCTGTAAAGAAGGATGTCCTCTTTGACTGGCAGAAAGCCCAGGGAGGGAGGAGCCAGCAAGCAGGCCTCCCCAGACCTATCCAGAGAGGAATGGGGCAGAGATGGCCTCCCAGCCTAATATTCTCTCAGCATCCACCTTGGGAAAGGCCACTATGTACAGCAGCTCTTGACTGACCATCCACTGAGCTGGTGCTCGGCTACACTCCGCAAAATGTATATGGCCCAATGGGGAACATAGGTTTCTGTATATTGGTAGATTTATTTGCTCAGGCTTCCATAACAAAGTACCACAGACAGGGTGGCTTGAACAACAGAAATGAATTTTCTCCCAGTTCCGGAGGCTAGAAGTCTGAGATCAAGGTTTCACCAAAGATGGTTCTTTCAGAGTGCTGTGAGGGAAGGATGTGTTTCAGACCACTCTCCTTGACTTGTAGATGGTTGTCTTCTCCCTGTGTCTCTTCACATCATCTTCCTTCTGTGTGGGTTTCTGTGTCTTCATTTCCCCTTTTTATAAGAAAACCAGTCATGCTGGATTAGGGTCCACCCTAGTGACCTTATATTAATTTAATTATCTCTTTGCAAACCCTCTATCCAAATACAGTACTTCAATATGTAAACATTAGGGGGACTACAATTCATCCCATAACAATGGCTAATGCGAGTTTAGGAGATTAAGGACCTCCTAACGGAGGAGGGTCTGCACAGAATATTGTTGGGACACAGATCAGGCTGCCCTACTCTGGCCCAGGCTCATGCCCCTTGCTTTCTCTGTTCTGGTCTAAGTCCCTCTTGGGAGGAGAAGAGATCTCCATGAGCCTCTTCTGACTTCTACCTTTCCCTGCCTAGCCTGGCAAATTGGAGAAACATAAGCTTAGGGTACAGAGAGATATGAATTCAATTTTCAGTTAGCCTGCCTACTATTTTTTATTTATATTATGAACAGACAAATCATATCCCTGCATGAGCCTCAATTCCATCTTCCATAAAATGAGTTGATAATTCTTTGCAGGCATGATTATGAAAATAAAATGAGGATATTTAGTGAAAGGCAATGGATACAGCCTAGCCTGGAGTGTCTTGATTTCTGTCCTGGCATAGCCTATGGAGGCTGACATGGGACCGCACCCAAGCCAGTGATGGTCAACTGCATGAAACGTGAGTGACTGAATAGATGGGTAAGGGAGAGCAGTACTCTTTTACTGTAAGTCCTTCTGCCAGTTGTGCCCGTGAATTCAGGATGAGGGTCTGCATGTCCTTTTTATACCAGGGCTAAAGCGAAAAAAGATTTCCTCCCTTTGTGAAGGGGAAGAGAGAAGAAAACAGGGGATTGGGAAAGATGGGTAAAGGCCCAGGAAATATCATTTATCTGCTTCTCATGTACCCATGTGGAGTGTCACCAGCAGGGTTAGGCTGCAGAGCTGAGTGTTGGACCAGGGTTGGGCAATGTGGGAGCAGAGGGATGGGACTGGGAACCTAAAGTTCACACTGCTGTGGACAAGAGAGTGAGGGCAAGTAGCAAGCATGGGTTTGTGGGGAGAAAGGGCTGTTTCCTCCATTCTCTCCACCTCATAGACTAGCATGGAGTAGCTAGATGGCCCACGAGGTTGTGCCAACAGCCACACTTCCCTCTGATTTGCTTTCTGAAAGGCAAGAAGGGTCTTTTAGGCCTGTGTTATGCTGTCATCAGGTACTCTCATTTCATATTCACAAACACTACATCTGTTGTATAAGTACTCCAAGAAGTAGTAGAGCTGGGATTTGAACCCAGGTCTCTCTGATCCTAGAGCATGCCTCCCATCCACTAAGCTATACTGTCTATAATGAAGAAAGAATGGTAGGAATGGGGGAGACCTGGGTTTGAGGCCTAGCTCTGTCATATGCTGGCTGTGTGACCGTAGGAAGTTATTTATGTGCTCTGAACCTCCACTTCATCGTTAGTTAAATGGGAATAATCCTCCGCTTCACACACACACGTGTGTGTACGCACACAGGTCACTGAGAAAGTTAAACAAAGGAGTATGAGGGAAATGCTCTGTGAAGTATGCCCCATGTTAGCCTATGGCCTAGTGTCCTATGTGGCACGCAGGCTGATCTTCAGGTGCCACTTGGCTTTCTTTGTGAAAGTCCCGCTGTAGTTTGAAGTCACTCTACAATGCAAATTCTGACAACCCCTGGCCTCTCAGCGTCTCAGCTAGGTTCTCCTTTCAAAACTGCCTTTTGAGTTATCAGGAGCTATTCCCCACTTCTCTCCCCTTCCTCCCCCCATGCTCTCTCATGCTCTCTCTCTCTCACACACACACAGACACACACAGATACACACACACACACACACATATATATATATACAGAGACACACACATGCAACAAGAAGATAGGCCCAGTCTGTCAGCCACTCGCTCAAAAATCACATTCCAAGTGCCATCCATTTTCCCCATTCTCTGGGAGGTTGCTTTCTGGAGTTGCATGTGCGCCCATCAGACCCACAGAAAGACCTGGTTAAGCCAGGCCCCAGGAGTGAAGTGCTGAGTTGATGAAGGTTGAACAGAGCATCTGGGAAGGAAGGGCCAGTCCAATGGACAAGGGCTTAGCCATAGGTGGCCCTTTCTCTTGTTTCTATTGTAAACAGGTCCTGGATCTGCTCATGGTTCCTCTTTGCTGGAGACATTGTCTTCGGTACCATCTGTATCTTCCTCCTAAGTCACGGGAAGGGGTTTTCCTCAGATCAAGCCACAAGTGATAAGGAAAGCAGCTTGTCCTCCCCAGCTCTGCGGCCCAAGTGGTGAGAGATGGCCTGGAGTAGGGAGAAGCAACATGGCCGGAGAGTCTGGCAGTCTGAGCCCTGTCCCCAGCTTTGTCCTGCCTTGCTCTTGGTTTGTCATAGGTCTCTGCACCTCTCTGGGCCCTGGTTCCTCTAGCTTCAGATTAAGGGACTTGGCCTTATCCCATCTCTGACCTCCTTGCTTGACTCTTCCTTGTATTCAGGCCTCTAATTCAAGCTCTGTAATCAGGGAGTATAAAGGCCTTTTAGTCAAGGTGGGAATTGTTGTCCTGCCAGCCTGACTGAGAGTTTTGTGTTGGCCCTGGTGCCTGCTGCTGAGCTCTAACCATTTCATAACCCCAGATCAGAGACACCCATTCATTGTCCTTGGAGACAAATTCCAGGTGGGAAAAACATCACGCTTTCAAGCAGCCAAGCAGCAGCTAGGCTCAAAGCCATTTATTTACAAAGATTTTCCACCTCTTGGCCCATCTGCCTCTGAGTAACCTGAAGCACAACAAAGATGATGTGTGTCGCAGCCCTGGATTTGGGGCTAAGCATGCCTTAAAAATCTGCATCACACCTAGATTTCCTCCCAGCTATAGGTCAATCCTGAACAACCTCAACTGTCCACAGATATTTGACCCAAGGAAAGCCCAAATCTCAACAGTTAACTGTCTCACCCTAATCCTTCTCTATACATGTGAAATCCCAGTTTAGAAAGGAAAAAATATTTATCACATTCTTGCACGGCCATTCTACACCAGATTGAGTGGGTGACAGGCAGGAAAACTAGAAAGGAAATGCCTGCAATATTTAGTTAATGTGGTCATCATATTTTATTTGGCTGCATCTCCCCAAATGCAAATAGAAATGTCCCACTTTATTTGCATGTGAGTCTTTTCTTCCACACAGGGAGAGATGGGAGAGCCGCCTCGACTCCTGGAGTGATCTTGGAGCAGAGTGAGGCATTTGCTTGGACTTAGAGCAGTTGTGCTGGGTCCCAGGTGGCTGTAGATGTGATCTCTAGGACAAGGCCACATGTAAATACTTTATCTCAACTGAGAGAAGCTTGGAAAATACCACAATTCAGTTTTTCAGAAAACCATTTTGCTGGTACCCTTAACAGAATAGAAAGAGCACCAGGCTTGGAATAGAATTACTCCAGTCAAATATGAGTTCGAGCACTTGAACTTGGGTGAATTTCCTAGCTTCTTGGAGCCTCAATTTCCTCCTTGGTAATATGGGGTTAAAAGCCCTGCTCTGCTGAACTCACTGGGCTTATGAAGTGCCCATGGGAAAATGAATGTGAAAGCTTTTGTCAACTGTTTTAGGAACATGATATTTTATTGTTGTTGTTATTGTTATTAAGTGAGGAGGCTAGAGAATGCCTATAGAGCAAAACTTGGCAACAGTTCTGTTTGTAGGTGGTTTGGACTCAGAACAACTGATCTTATAGATGTGATTTGGAGCATATAGAATCATTCTCTTTTTTGGGGGGAGGTTTTTTTTTATGATACTTTAAGTTCTGGGATACATGTGCAGAACGTGCAGGTTTGTTAACATAGGTATACACGTGCCATGGTGATTTGCTGTACCCATCAACCTGTCATCTACATTAGGTATTTCTCCTAATGCTATCCTTCCCCTTGCCCCCCACTCCCTGACAGGTCCCAGCATGTAATGTTCCCCTCCCTGTGTCCATGTGTTCTCATTGTTCAACTCCACCTTATGAATGAGAACATGCGGTGTTTGGTTTGGTTAAGAATCATTCTGAAGAACTTACAAGGACATGAGCCCTCCAATTCAGGACAGAGAGAGGCTTACCACACTCACTGACCTAGGGAAAACTTGCTGCCCTCCCTGGCTCCTCTCACTTCCCCCACCTGTACCAGTGGAGAAAGATGGGGAATGTGATCTGTACAGATGGGGAAAGTGAGAGGAGCCAGGGAGGGCAGCAAGTGCTCAGATGCTCTCTCAAGCCTCTTCTAGGTCTTAAGGAACCTGTTTTACAGTAAAGATAAATCACACATTCCAGAGGTTTTACATGTCACTGGGCTTTTGCAGATAGGGACTTCCGCATTTCCACAGGCCCAGCCTTTTAACCGGCAAGTCCAATAGCAGCTCTGGTCTACTTAAGGTCAGTAGTTGCTAGAGAATAGGTGAGTGTTGTGGACAGAGAGCACGAGATCTGGAGGAAGAGGCATGAGGTACTATCGAACAGTCCTCTGGGCCTTAGCCATCCTGACCCCAGGAGGCACAAACAAATGCCATCACCGAAGGCCTCTGCCTGAGACAATTTGGGAGGTGATCTCTCTGGCCCAAGCAGCCCTGTGATCAGAAAGACACAAGGCTGCAGACTCCAGCTAGTTTCCTAACAAAAAAAAGAGTCGCCCAATCCGAAGGATCAAGGTGTTAATATGAAAACTGGCATATTTTCAATGGGCAAGATTTAAATATATGGAAAACTCATTTTTAAATTTTTTACTCAAACTTTTATTAATTTTGAGATCATTGTAGATTCACATGCAGTGTAGGAAACAATAAAAAGAGATCCAGTGTATATTTTACCCATTTTCTTCCAGTGGTAACTATGAATCATATCTTAAGGGCTTGTGTTTTTCCTCCATTAGGCTGCTGGGAATGCAGCCTGCTACCAGACAATGGTAGAAATCATTAGCTCTACAGAAACTTCACTTTGAGACTCCCCTTACTCTTTCTGTGGCATTTGGCTCCCTAGAAGGTATCTGTCCTCACATCCCCCTGATCCTAATAAAACCCAGCATGCAAGATGCTGCCCAAATTGAAACCATTTTGGTAGTGCAGGTAGCACAGTTGCCACTGCCAAAAGCTGAGTACCTTCTCATTCTCAGATTTTGTTGTCTCACCCAACTGCCCCGTTTTCCATCACTTCCTGGGGAGCTGGACATCCTATACTTGACATTAAAGACCTTCCCTTACTCATCTCTTCAGTGCAGAGCAGTGGAAAAGATGGTTGGCTGTAGATCCAAGCAGATTTGGGTGTGAATGCCAGCTCTATCTCATACTCATATATGACCTTGGACAATTACTTCACCTTCCCTTTTGAGCTTCTGTTTACTCATCCATCAAAGGGAGATAATAATGCCCCACAGAGTAGTTGCAAGGATTGAAGAGATAACAATAAATGCAGAGCATCTGGCCCAGTGCTTAGCCATCCTGGCTGCCTAGATGTCAGTGGCTGTAAGCACTCCAGTGCAATTCTATCATGCACAATCTGGCCCCATCCTCCCCACACACCCTGTACTCAGGCAGATTTTGTCTTTGCTATTATACCATGACTCTCTCTGAGCCTTTGCTTTGACTTCATGCCTTTGTTTATGCTCGTCTCTATACCTGTGACATCTTTTCCTTTATCATGTTTACCTATCTAAAATCAGATCTAGAATTCAACGCCCAGTTCAGAGGAAGCCCTTCTAGCCCCCAGCCCAGTGTGATCACTTAACCCTCTGTTGTGGTGGCCATCACCCTCTCCTTTGTCTCAACATGACCACAGCTATTCTGGTTGCTCAAGAGACTGAGCTCCTTGAGGACAGGCTCAGGGTCTACTTCACCTCAGAGTACAGGGCTTGTTGTAGAGCAGTGGCTATGGTAGGATCCATGGGTGCGGGGTCCCACTTGAAGCTCTGTAGAAGATAGGCTTTCTAGCATTTGACTAGATCATACTGGCCCTGCTTCCCTGAGTGCCAGGGCACACCTGCCCCCTAAAGGCCAGGTGGGAACTGGGCCCCTGCTAGCAGAGTATCTAAGTTTGGATCCTAAGAAGCTACCTCATGTTCATCTACCTAGAAATAGACCCACAGGTGGTTCCATTTGAGGAAGCCAGTAGCTATGAAGAGTGCCTTCTCCCCATATTCCAACATCTTGATCAGCAAGGGCTTCATCTTCCTGTGTTGCTTTGAAGCTTCAGACGCAGACTGAGACAGCCCAAGAATAGGAAGATAAGCTATGTGGCAGTGACAGCCAGAACTTTGGAGTCAGGGAGTCCTGGGAAGAATCTTGTCTCCCCCTCCTTACTAGCTGTGTGATCTTGGGTGAGTCACTTCATTCTTCTGTCAAGTGTGTCTGAGGAGTAAATGGGAAGGGTCAGGCATAGGGTGGGTTACATTGGGAGCACTCAGTAAAGGTTCATTATTGGGCTAGTGCTATCTGTCCTATCACTGTAAAGGGCACTGTAGTGAAGATGGGCATTTCTTGGAGCCCATTTAGGGGACTTCTTATCCTAAAATTCAAAAGCATTTCTTCACAATGCAACCTTGCCCATGAGCCTATCCTGAAATGTGAACCCTGAGAAGAGTAATTGAGAGATGCCCTTGGAAATGGTGGCTATTACTGAGGATATGTTGACATGAGGTGAGTTTGCAGCTACCCCATTTAGTACTCTGGTGAAGGCTGTGCACTAAGATCTCATCAGTGTGTAAGGAAAAGTGTGTTTCTTCTAGGAAGAGCTGTTTTTGACCAATGTGATTGAATAGTGATTGCAGGTGTTGAGGAGGGTTTGGTGACAGATGCTCCATTAAATCTGACTTAGGAACAGTCTCCACAGAGCCTCCATTTAATACTTAATGCTTTGTTCTCTGTAGCTTTGGGGAATCAGTTTTCACTCCCTTGGCAGTAACATGGATGAGCTCAATTCTGGACCGCACTGTGTCTTTGGCCCCTTTATGGGGCTACAGAGAGAGGTCCCTTCAAAAACTGCTGAGAAGGCCTGGGCATTACCAAAAGTGGTGAGGACAATGTGTGTGTGGCTTGTTCAGAGCCTCATCTGGTGGGTCAGCATGGCAATAGGTGCTCAGGGACACTGGAAATCTGGTGCTAGGTGATACATTGCCAGATGCCAAGTCATTCAAATCAAAAGCCTGTGAGCAGCTGGGGAGAGATGGGTTGTCTGTCACCTCTGGTGGAGGCCAGACTAAAGCAGGGCAGGGCAACAGGACCTGATCCAAACACACTGGGGCATAGGGCAGGAACCCAGGTCCAGCAAGGGGCTGGAATGCTCAGCTCAGAAACCAAGGCATAGCCCATCTCCATGCACTGGGTCAACATGATGGCAGCAGTAAGACTGTTGCCCTCTAGGCACAGGGTCACACGGCTCCCCCAGCTGCAACAACTGCTGGCTCTGGGGCAGCAAGATAGAGGCTGCTGGGTAGACCCTGCCGGGTATATGGTAAGGTCGAGACTGAGACTGTGGGTCGAGCCTGGCAGTGAGAGGTAGGTACTGGCAGAGACTGAGGCAGATAGGCTGACCCATTCCTCTCTTAGTTATTTGTTTATTTTTACTTTGACACCATATTGAAGGTTACTTGGCTACTCAATTCCTCATTCACTCAACCAATATTTATTTACTGGGCACCTG
Source organism: Cheracebus regulus (assembly GCA_963574635.1). NCBI lineage: Eukaryota > Metazoa > Chordata > Mammalia > Primates > Pitheciidae > Cheracebus > Cheracebus regulus. Next base: position 36,519 of record CAUYQU010063820.1, on the reverse strand, counting down.
CTGCTCTGATCAGGCCCTCTGCTCTATTCCAAGTAGACTAGTGACACTGATACCATAGTTCCCTCTTTATAGGCCTCACTCCTACTGGGGTTGGCTGACAAGCAAACAGACATTTAGAATGTAGTATGGAAAGGGCAGTGGTAGAGTCTGCACAGGGCAACACTAGAGCCCAGTGGAGGATGCCCAACCTACAGAAGCATCTTCCTAGAGACAAGAGAAAGCTCGCCACTGGACACACTTCTGGCCACAATGCAGTAGTGACATCAGTCTGTACCTCCTTCAACAAGGACTGTCTTCTCAAATACATAAATTATTTGGTTGGGGGTGGCAGGTGGCACTGCATGTCAGAGCAAAGTGAAGGAAATTCTAGGCTCCTTACCAGGGCTGGTCTGAGTTGACTTTCACAGCTGGGACCAGGAAGTAAGCCCAAACACTCAGACAAGTAACTGATCATTTAAAAACTGTCTGTCATTAAGGACTAGTTTTGACACAGGCCAGAAACTAGCAGAATGGGTAAGAGCCTTGAGGGGAAAAGCAGAAATCGACAGCTTCACTTGGGGCCTAGGAATTTTTTCTGAATTGGCAGCAAGGCTTCTTGGGAAAATTAAACTCACAGGGAGGCCTAGGCACCTTTTCTCTCTGAGGTGAGGGAGATTTTTCCTTCAGTGAAGGACATGCAAAGGCCAGGCCCTAAGTCCTCCCGGGAGATAAGATTTCTCTTCTAAACATCAAGGGATTGAGGATTTTATTCCGCGATGGGATGGAGAATGGCAAGCATGGCTTGCTTGGGAGTGAGGACCACAGGGCCCAGGAAATTCAGCCCAGAAAAGGACAGCAATGCCCTGGAGCTGAGAACCTGTGGAGAAACGGCATCACTAGGGAACGTCAGAACCAAAGGAAAGGCATTGCTATCTCCTCCCACAGAAGACGGTTGCAGCATAGGAAAAAAATCACCGACGGCCATAATGGAAACCACTAGTGGGAATGGTTGTTTTTGCTTTTAAAAATGGTTCCACAAGCATTAGGAGGAAACTTATACTGCACCAGAATTCATGGCTGGGAAAGGAGGAGGCAGCTCTCAGTGAGTTTTCTGGCCTCTTTCCATCCTAAAATTTCCTATTTTTCTGCATACAGTAAAGGAACTGTTCTTGCCCCCCTCCCTTTTGCTTCCCTCCCTGTTTCACTTTGTTCCAGTTTCATAAAGCCATCATGAGGAGCTGTGACTTTGGGTCGGCCCTAGGAATCATATGCACACCTCTGCAGTTGTCTGCTCTCTAGGCTCTTCTGCCAGTTGATTTGGCTGGCAGGACTCTGAGTGTTAACCCTTCCCTAGGTCAGTGCTGTTGTTTGTAGGACAGCTCAAAGGTTCCCCCCACTGGAAAGCACTTCCAGTTGCTAACCACAGGAAAGACTGGGATTCACAAAATCTCTGAGGCCAACCCTGTCGCTCCTGTTATCATTATGCAAGTCTTACAGATGATTATAAGAAAGCCCAGGACCACGAAGATTAGTATTTTCACACATGGCTGTTGATTGCAGAGCAACATGCTAGCCTCAGCCTACTGCGTAAAGCAGACTAAGACCCGCTCATTTTCCCCAGGCTCACACTAACTTTTCCAAAGGATATCTCTGAGAAAATAAGGACAAAATAGACAATCAGAAAATTATGTTGAACATGTAAGATTTGCCTGTAAAGTAATGGGACGCATCTGTGTTCATCCTGCAGTGGTGGAAAGAGTGATACATTAGGAAGCAAAAAAATCTGATTTCAGCCCTCCCCTTTGCTGTGGACTAGCTATGTGACCTTGAGGAAGCTGGCTACTCTCATTGGTCCTTAGTTACCCCATTAGTAAAGGGACAATAAAGCATCTAGCCACAGGTTTGTTGAGGATGAAATAAGGTAAGGGATATGGCATTGCTGAGAAATGGTGGCCGGCTCACTGTTGTTAAATATTCCAACCTGAGTTTTAAGGGGATGTTTGACAGCGTGCCTTCAGAGCTGGCCAGCCATTCCTGGAACAGCGTTTTATCATTTGAGGGTGGCTTTTATTCTCAATAGCTGAAAAGCTTTTTGAGAGAATGTGGGTGGTTAAAGCAGAAAAGTGTGGATTTGGCTCCAATGGGTGGTGGTATCCGTAATTGTCTTTAAGGGCCACTTCCACAGCCCCATGGGGTTCGAGCAACAGCAGCTTTAGGAAAGTGTGTAAAGCCTCTCAAGGGGACTGCTTTCAAGGGAGATATTTCCTTAATGGTATAAATTCTGTTTCCTTTGCTTAAAAAGTCTCTGTATTGTGACAGTTCCCCTGTAAAAGAACATCTATGTAAATGGCTAGTAATTGTGCCCTCTGAACCTATGAATCTCCATTTTTCTGTTAACTCGGCCTGTTGGGGAGCTGATGTCCTCTAGGGTTTCTTCTATTTCTGTTCCAGTCATGCTTACCTCCGGTTTAGCGCCAGTTATGATTCTGCTTCTGGGAATAGGAGTGTGATGGTATGAACTTGCTCAATAGCAATTCGAGCAAGGTAGTAGGTAGAATAGCAAACCAAAAAAAAAAAGAAAAGAAAAAAAAATAGCCTTACTCTTCCCGTGAGGGTAAGTACTGTTATCATCCCTATTTTGCAGATGAGGGGACTGAGGCACAGAAAGGTGAAGTGATTTTCCCAGTGTCACACAGCAGCTAAGAAGTGTCAGAGCCTGGATGCAAATTCAGGGAACCTAGCTCCAGAGTTTATGCTGTGCTCTATTGGAAGAGTCTTAGGAGCCAAGTGTTCCAGAATGCTCTTGTCCCATAAAATGGATGAGAGCACCGATTGCCCAGACCAGAATCTCTCTCTGCCTGAGTGCTGCCAGTTTAGTCTGGAAAACACAAGAGCTCAGAGGGAGATGCACTGCATTGAGTGGGATCCTTCCCCAAAAGATATGTTCACCCCAAAACCTGTGAATATAACCTTATTTGGAAAAGGGTCTTTGCAGATGTAATTAAGTATTTCTAGATGATACCATCCTGGATGTAGGGTGGACCCTAAATCCAATGACATATATCCTTATGGAAGACAGAAGAGAAAAAGACACACAAAGGAGAAGGCAATGTAAAAATGAAGGTAAAAATTGAAGCATTGTGGCTAGGAACACCTAAGACTGCTGTCAGTCACCAGAAGTTACGAGAAAGGCATGGAACCTTCACAGAATAAATTTCTGCTGTCATAAGCCAGCCTGTTGCTGACAATTTGTATGGCATTCCTGGAAAACTCATACAGAGAATGAACCCCTATAAGGAGCCTTGATGTACTATTGCTCCTTAGAAGCAACTGAGGGGTCAAGGTTAGTATGGGAGTGGATATCAACGCCACCAACTCTTTGGAAGTGGCAGAGAGAGAGTAACAGAGGGGGAAATTGGCTCCTTCCAGGCCCACAGCCCTATTCAATCAGAGGCTTCCATCCTGGTGCTCGGAGGCCATCATAAGTGGCAGAAACATCTGTATGCTGAGCTGTTCAAGAGGGGCCTTGGTTCCCAGCGGTATCCAGGAAACCCCAAGAGTGGCCAGTCATAATGGCCCTCAAGAGGGCTCCTGCATTTCGATTAATTTACCTCTCAGCTCACTTAAGCTGTATTTATCCATTCGGACGTATTTTGTTTTGTACCTGATAAAGTGGAGATAAAATGGGATGGAGAGGGAATGAAGATGGGAGAGAAGTATGTTTGTTTGTTTGCTGAGCTTTTTAACATTGTTGGCATTAGCATTGCTCTTGCCTTGAGACTTATTTAGAACAAGGGTCTTTTATTGATGCTCTCAAGACTTTAGGGCAACAGAAAGTACTTTGGTCCCTTACTAAGTTTAGCCCTTTTCCCTAGGCTCTATAATTCTGGCTCAAAGGCTGAGCTAATGCAAGCTGCTGTGTGGTTGGAAATGGCAAAAGGGTGGCTAGAAGGCCAGGAATTTGAAACTCAGCTGTCTGGGACTTGGCTCAGACTCGTCATCCTGGAAGTGTCCATAGAACTTTTGGGGTCTAAAACTTTTAGTTCACACTTGAGAAAACAGGCTCTGAGGGATGCAGGGACATGTCCCAGGCTGTGCACTTTGCTCACTGCCAACCTGGGACTGGTTTGCAGGGCTTTCTGACTGATGTTGCTTAGATCCCTTTCCTGGTCATCGTGAGAAGCCAGAGGATGGGCAAACCTGCTAAGCTCTTTTTCCAGCTACAAGTCTTCTGTCCTTCCTTGGAAACACCTGCCTAGCACTTTGCTGTTCCTGGGAAATTGACCATATTCCACTTGATCATTGAGGTTCCTGCCTCATCTCCTCTGCTAGCCCACAAGGCTCAAGGTCAGGGGCTAAGCCTGATGTGCCTCTATATTCTTCCTCCTCCTTCCAGGGCCCAGCACATCTGAAATCTTCAGACACATCTGAAATCTCTTCAGATTTTAGCAGAGAAGAAATTACAAATTTATGCATTTTCATTCCTCTGTGATGGCTAACAACCCCCAAAGATTTAAAGACAAAACAGTAACCTAATGTTGTCATTCTGTTTTTCCTCTGTTGTCTTGCTGCTGGACATATCTGTGAGACTATTAATGTTTTGAAATACATTTTGCAATACATGTAATTTAGACTTGTCAAATTTTATATGAATCTATAAAGTTACTTCCCAGCTTTTTTCTTTCCTTTTTGCTCTCACATTGTGTGGTTAATGTACCCTTTTACTGTAATGGAGGAGCAAAGTTCATTAAATGATATGAGCCCCCATGTGGCTACCTAGCTAGCTTCATGGATACATGTGCTTGGCCAGTTCTGCTGAGTGCACCTGGAACCGGTCCCAGGGGGGATGCGACCCTGGATGTGGCAGGCTAGATGTGGGACAGCCTTCAGTGTGGCCTTGGGGCAGGAGGAGGCAGTGACTGTGGGGGACGAATACATCACGTAAGGGTTTATCTCTGGTAGGATGAGCAGAGGAGAGGCCCCCGTCCAGAGGACCCCACTAGGGCAGGGCTATTGGGGGCTATGACCTGGAACTCAAGGCCTTCCTGCATCCCCACAGTTTTTGGTAAAGCAGTTTAACAACCATGGCTGGCACTGGAGAATCAGTAGTTAGGAAGCAGTACAGCAGAAGCAGTTAAGAGGGAAGGCCCTGGAGCCAGGTGGCAGGGCTCCCAGTCTCCATTGCCACATTTCCTATCCAATAGATCTTGGGCAAGTTAGTCAGTGTCTCTGAGCCTCAGTCCCCTGTTCTATAAGCTGGAGACAATAGTGTCCTGCCATATAGGCATTTAGTCTCTGTGCACACCTGGCACAGACCCTGGCCCATGAGAGGCACCTTGTATGTATATCTTGTGGTGCAGGTGGTGGGAAATGGCAGGGGTGCTCATAATGACAGGGGTAGCAACAGCTTCTTATGAAGTGCTTTGTCTCTGGCAGGCAGTATGATTGCTCCCCTCTAACCCTTGAGGAAACTGAGGCTCAGGAAAGTGACATGACTTGCTAGGGGTCACACGGCCGCATGGTAGGGCTTTTGGGAGGATCCAGTAAAATAACAATGGCCATGAAAGCCAGGCCCCCAACACTTCCTTCCTTGTTCCTGCCTCTTCCAAGCCATTCAGAAGAGCAGAACTGCAGACAGACTGCACTTCCAGCCTGCTACTCAGCTGATCTTGAATCTTACCAGGGTTTGAGGAAATATTTTCCTAAGAAGGGACACTCTGCAGGCTAATGGTGAACAATGTGGACCATCAGTCAGCAAGATGTCATGTCTGAGACTGAAAATTGTATTTGTTTGCAGAAAGGAAAAATTATACTTAGCAAACCTTTAATGTCACATTGACTGAAACCAGCCAAGTATCTGGCTTAACACATTCTTCCCCTCCAACTGGCCTTCCTGGGGAAGGGGGTTTGGATGTATTTACTAGGCCACAGAAAACCTGGACAGAGTCTGGAGAAGAAAGAGGAGAGATATGAAGGCCTTCGGTGAGGGGATGGGGGTTTTGTGGCTTCCAAGTATCATGATGTTATGAGTGTACCTTCCAGAATCAAGCTGAGATTTGTCTGGTATTTAAGGTGGGGTTCCTTCGAAGAGATAAATCAGGGTAGGTTGAAAGTAGGGGGAGGGAGGCCACATTGTCAGCCTAGTGAGAGACTCTTAGCCTCCGTCTATACAAGCAAAGGGGACAGGAGGGCTACTCCCAGGCCCCTTCCTCTCTGATAAATCATGATTTTGTGGAGTAATTAGCAAGCCAGGGAAGATCAGTCTGTTTAGTACCCACTATCTTCCTCCTGACTCTGACACCCCCCATTGCCTCTCTGCTGATATGTTCTCTAGCCTCCCTGTCTCTGTTTCCTCATCTTCAAAGTAGTCTAAGTCAAGTGCCTATTTATTAAAATCAGCCTCTTTTTGTCAACTCTCTAGAGGTGGAAGAAAACAAGGAGGAACCCTGCTGAGCTATAAAGTTAACTTAGTAGGCAGGAGGTGGTACTGGCTGATAACCCGAACATGTTGAAATGAAGGGGAAGTTGGGCCAGGGCAGGCAACTGGCTTGTCCCACCAAGGCATCCTCCTTCCTTGCCACAGCAATGCCCCTCTGCCCTTGGTGATTGCCTGCACACCCAGAATGCAGCATGCAGAGACTAGTCCATTTGTCATGGTACCATAGCCCATTTAGGCAAATCTGTTAACCTTTCCTTGTAATTCCCAGGAGCACTGAGGAATTGTCTGTGGATGATATCCATGGATGCACTTCAGACTTCATGGATTTTGTGTTCTCTCTGATATTGCATGTATCAGGGAGCTGAGAGGAATTGGTCTCTGAACTGATACTAATTTATTTCAAGTGCAGACAGACAAGAGCACTGATTGTCTCTGTCCTCACAAAGCTACAGAAGGTATTTGGCACAACCTCAAATCTGGGAGGGGCCAGCAGTTCCAAAATCCTCTGTCCAGTTCAGGAATGCCCTTTCAAGAATTAGTTTTTTATTTCAGTACCTCTAGGAACATGCTGCTCACTGCTTCCTAAGGCAGCCTGTGCCAGTTTCAGACAGTGCCAGTCATTTGGAAAGTTTTCCTTCTTCTGAGCTGAAATTTATCTTCCTGAAATGTCTAACCTATATAGTCCTGGGTCTGTTCTCTGTACGCGCTTTCCAAATACAGCTACCATGGACCCCTCATCTTCTTGTCTCAGATCTTATCATTCATTCATGACAGTCTTATGTCATGATTCCAAGACCCTTCACCATCCTGTTCTCCCCCTCCTTTTTTTTTTTTTTTAACCAGTTTCTTTCCATATATCTCATTCTGTAATCCATCTGGAATAAATTAGATTAGTCAGGGAGAGGTAAAGATTTAAGTGAATCTCCCTTCAGCTTAACATCCACACTCCCTCAGAGTATTTGCTAAATAAGGTTTCATTTCCCTGTGGTTTTCTTTTACCAGGTTTGACTCTGTTTCTAAAAGAGATTTCATGTGTAGCTTTACCTTTCATTTTTAACCCCAGACTCTGTATCCTTTTATTGTGGATACTGTAACAAAGTACCACAAACTTAGTGGCTTAAAACAACACACATTTATCATCTTTCAATTCTGGAGATCAGAATGGGTCTCACAAGGCTAAAGTCAAAGTGTTGGCAGAGATGTGGTCCTTTTGGAGTCTTTAAGAGAGAGTCCATTTCTTTGCTTTTCCCCCCATTTCTTGGTTTGTAGCCCCTTTCTCCATCTTCAAGGCAAGTATCGTGGCATCTTCAGATTTCAATTACCCCTACCCCTACTGACTTTCTCTGACTCTGCTTCCATCATGATATCACCTACTGTTACTCTGACCATCCCTTATGCCTCCTGCTTTTACTTACAAAACCCTAAACCCAGGGTTACATTGGACCCACCTGGACAATCCAGAATGATCTCCTGATTCCAAAATATAATTCTGTCACATCAGCCACATCCCATTTTCCTTGTAAGGTCACATATTCACAGGTTCCAAGGATTAGGATGTGAACATCTTTGGGAGGGGCTGTTATTCTGCCTACCTCAGATTCCTTCTGCCTGCAAGGCCATTGGCCAAACAAGCTTAGCTGACCACTGATAGATTCAGCTGGGGGTTCCACTCCTTTGTGCCCACCTAGGCCCTGGCTGCCCTCACAGAGGGGTATGCATTATTTTGGGGAAAGTGGTGAAGTACAAGCCACTTTGGGGCACAGATTCAGCCCCTTATGTGGAATTTGAAGCATCTCATTCCTGGAAACTTCTTTCAGGTCCATCATGGGCCTGGCATGGGTAAGAGGTCAGTGAATGAATGTCTAGCTGACTAGACAAGTGAATGAACTTCTTCCGTGTCCAGCCCCACCATCATATTTGTATAATCTTTCCACAGCACCTGTTAATGTGTTTTGTTTCTCTCTTCAGAAATGGTTGATGGTGCCCCTGCATATGCAGATTTAATCCCAGACTCTTCAGCCTAGCCTAGTCAAGCACTCCCCCATCTGACCCTAGCTTGCTGGTCCAGCTTCACCTTTTACTGTGGTCATCCACATGCTCTGCCCTCTAACCTCACTGGCCTGAGTGAGAATGGTAGCAGCAAGCACGTGCGTGCAAAGTGCTTGCCCAGTTCCAGGCCCTGTTCTGATGGTTTTATGTACATTAACTCACTTAACCCTTGCCACAACCCTATAGGTAGGTATTATAGTCATGTGCCGAACAATGACATTTCGGGCAATGACAGACCGCATATACAACAGTGGTCCCATAAGATTATAATATCATATTTTTACTGTGTCTTTTATATTTTTAGAGCCACAGATACTCTGAACTGTGTTACAGTTGCCTACAGCATTTGGGATGATAGCCGGCTCTATAGGTGTGTAGCCTAGGAGCAATGGACTCTACCACATAGCCTAGGTAAGTGGTAGGCTATACCATCTAGGTTTACGTAAATGCACTCTAGGATGTTCACACAAGGACAAAATTGTCCACTGACACATTTCTCAGAATGTATCCCTGTATTTAAGTGAAGCATGACTGTATAACTATCTCCACTTTATAAGGAAACAGGATTGGAGCAGTACAGTAACCTACTTGAGTGCATGGGTAATAAGTAGTGAACAGAGCCAGGATTCCAACTTTGGCAGTTTGGCTTTGGAGTCTATGATTTTAACAGTTGTACTAGACCACCTCTCAAAATGTTCTCTGTTACTCTGTACTGTCCTCTGTGCCTTTGTCTTACTGCCCTGACCTTATCAACTATGCCTTGACTATCTCCTGCCCTCACCACATACCCTTACCCCACCCCCACTGTCCTTTACCTTAGTCTCCATAGTCAGGGTACCAATGGGTCGTCCTGCACTGGAGTGTCAGCTCATCCCAGGTCAGTGTCTTTGGGACCCCACTCGGGGGCCACATGACTGTTGGGTCTTTAGGTCCCAGAGACCCATTCCCTGGGCTGTCTCAGTGCAGGCCCCACAGGAGATGGGGGAACTGACACTCAACCAGGCTCTGCCCACTTTCCACCTGAGAGGAAATTGTCTCTATCAGAGGTTCTTAAACTTTAGTGAGTCATGGAACCTCTTCTAGACTTCCATGAAAGCCATGAAATTCTCTTCCTGAATAAAATGCTCATGCACACATACCTACTGTAGATAGTCTCTGGGAATTCCTGGTGCCCTGAAGTCCTCCCCAGGGAAGGAAACCTGACATTTACAGAACCCCTTCTGGGTACCAATCATTGCAGAGAGCCTTTCAAATGCATTGTCTCATTGAAGCCCCTCAGCCGCACAAGAAGCAGACCTTTGACACCCCGCCCTAAGTCACACACAAAGGCAGTAAGAGAGGTGGTAAGCGCTTGCATCCTGGACCTCCAGTCTGTAAATCCTTGCTTGACCCAGTCCTCACTTAAGAAGCTGGAAAACTGTAGGTATCTGCCCTGTAGATAAGGGAGTGGCGGCACAGGGCAGCAGTGACCCTCTGGTTATCTCTACAGAACCCTGGGAAGGAATCTGGGAAGTAACCGTGGCTGTCGACTAGGACACTGGAGACCCTGAGCCTGAACCAGCTGTGGCCCAAGTGTAGAGTGGCTGGAGGATGAGCTGGCAGCAAGCCTGTTGGAGCAGAGAGGCCTGGATGCTGGAAGGAAGCAGATAGTGGTCAGAATGGGATTTCCTGAGGTACTTGCAAAGTCAGAGAGGAGGGCCTGAAGCCAAGGCAGAATGTGGGGCCTTGTTTGGGGAGGGCATTGACTCTGTTTGCCAGGGTCCTTGTTGGCTCTGGGGTTCCTGGATTACTTTTGCTGGATCAAGAAAGGTTGGAAAACTGGACAGGATGCACAATCACCCAAGATTAAGAGGTGTGAGGTCTGGTTCTGGGCCTGCCTCTAGTGTGTTGGGGGACTTTGGGTGGTCCCTACCTCTCATTGAGCTGCTGGTCTCTATCTGTCCTATAATTAGGCCATCTACAAGGGCTTCTCCCTAGTTGTGACATCTTTAATTCTAGGATCTTTGTCTTGGCCTCAGTCACTGACGGGAGAGTCTTAACTTGCTCAAGTCTACCAAGGAATTTATCTGTGGCAGAGCAAGAGTTTACATCATTACCAATTCAACAGACATTTACCAAGGACACCTGTGTGCCAAGCACTGGGCTGTGTGCTATGGCTCCAGCAAGGAGACCAACTCTGCTTCTGTCTATGGAAAGCTCCCAGCTGGGTGGGAACAACTGGCATATAAAACAAGCATATATACCTTGGGCTCTAATAGTCCATTGTGTGCCAGGAGCACATCTCTAAACATCCCTGATCTGAGTACAGAGCTGGCCCACCCATCCATCGGGAGAGGGTACAAACACCATGAGGAGAAAGTGAGGAGGAAGCCACGTGAATGCCATCTCTGCTGGAGACTCTCAGGCAAAGAGGCTGCAGTGAGAAGCAGCACTGAAGTGATATACCTTGCAAGGCTGTTACTGAACTGGAGTAAGAGGATTTCTTTTCCTACCCAGAGCCTGGCCAAGCCAGACACGCCACAGAAGATAGCTATTATCAGCTCCATTTCAAACAACAGAGGCCTAGTAAGGTTTGTGGTTGTATGTCTAAGATCACACAGGAGTTTAACAGCAGAACTCAAGATTTTCACCCAGACTGGACCAGCTTCCAAGCCCACACACTTTTTCTCATACCACTTGGCTGGTTCTAAAATTATATATATCTCATTCAGGTGAAACATTCTCCAGCATCATTAATTTTCAAACATATGTGTGGGTCCTGAGGGCAATTTGCCAAGAGAAGCTTGTCTTTGCCAGCCCTAGCCTCTGAAAGCCCTTGGTCTATGCCCAGCTTAAAGCTGGTGCCATGCCTCCACGTAGGAGGAGGATTTCCCCTTTGTATACATGAGCATGTATGTGTACACACATACATGTACACACGCCTACACACATCACCTTTCCTTGGCAGACAGTGAAATGCTCATTAGTTGCAGTGCTCTGTCCACGGTAAATCAAGGTAGCTAGTTTCAGACAGGTGTGCCAATTCCCATCTTGCCTCTTCATTTCTATCCTCAGTGGTACCTGAGGTCCACCAGGCCCCCTCATTCCTTAGGGTAGTAATTAACCATCCTATGCCTAGACACAGCATTTGTCAGGCAGCCACAGATGAGAGTTGGAAGAAGCCTCTATAAGGCATAATGGGGAGGGGTTAGGGGCCCAGTCCCCAAATGTCACCAACTCATGGCCTGACCTTGGACAGGGCCACTCTCTACCCTGGGCCTTGAAATGTGGATATGTACATTAAGATACTAAGACTGGAGCAGTGACAGCAAAACTTTTTTCTGACATTCTCGGTTAGTACCTTGTGGGAGCAAGAGTAAGGCCAAGGATGTGGCTACACTAAAGAAACAGAATGACCTTTAGAAGATGAAACCCACTGGGCTAGGTGACCTCCAATGGCCTCTGCATCCCTGACATCCCATGATTTTATGTGTGTGTGTGCATGTGTGTGTGTGTGTGTGTGTGTGTGTATAAAAGTAAAGAATGATTTATTTTGGAATATTTGTACATAGCATGTGTACTTAGGATGTGTGCATGTATTCATGCTGTGTCGCCTTCTTTGAACCTCCTGACTAGGATTGCCAATCTCCCACTCCCCCATAGTCACCATCACATTACCATATATTTTGTCTTCATGACACTTAATATCAAATTATTATTTATAATATTTATGGTAAAGTCCTTATGTACTTGTTAACTTGTTTATTTTCTCTCTTTCCCAACTAGAATGCCTTTTCTCAGAGAGCAGGGACTATGTTGGTCTTGCCCATCACTTTGTCCTTAGCAACCAGCAGAGTGGCTGGTTCATAGGAGATGTTGATGAGTAAATATTTGTTGATTCAGTAGCTTTATGGGTCACGTGTGCCTCTCTGTGTTTGGGAGGTATGGGTGTACCAGGCGGTCAGGGTGCTACTCTGAACCTAGCAAACCTAGATTTGGCCTTTGTCTGAATCTCGAACCAATCCCTAGTCCTGATTGCTGCCTAGTTCTTCAACAGAAGGAGAGTCTGGAGAGAGCAGCAGGCAGTGATAGCAATCAGGAAAGTAGAGGAGGGAGGTACAGGGGTTAAAGTTTTGCACCCTTACTCTCTTGCCTTTACTTAGCTGGGAGTCCTCCACTGGACTTTTCTTCTGGCTCCACATTAGCCATTCTCAAAATCTCTTTTTGATTTGAGGCTCCTTGTGGCTACAGCTTGTGTGGAGTGAGGATGAGGTTTGTAAGAAAGAAAAGAGCCCTCTAATCTGCTGCTGTGTTGGTTCCTGGGCCTCATATCCAGCACATTTGGGCACCAACTCCCAGGACATTGTCCTAAGCAGGTGTCTTTCCTGGTTTCAGGACAGTTTTCATTGGACTGACTGACTGATCAGCCTGAGGCAAGCACTCTTAAGCTGAAATTCTGTTAACAAATGCAACATGGGCTTGCAACTTGCCACTTTTCTCCACTCGAACTAGAGCAGCCCCACAAATAACTAGCGAACTGCTACACATGTGCAGGAGCATAGGGAAGGAAGTCAAGACAATCATCCTTTCTATGCATCCTTCTGGTGGCCCTAGAAAGGACAGGAGAACACTGTGCTTCCAGGGTTTACTGAAAGATGGGGTCAGTGAGTGAGTGAGCATCATTTGGGCCCTTTGAGTCACAAACTGTGAGGCCAAGCTCATCGTGTTTGGCCTTCCACAGAATGTATTCATGTAGGCTGCACAGTGTAGCTGAAGAGGCACTGGTTCTACACTCAAGAGAGAGACCATGATGGGCATGCAATTTCAAGTCCTGGCCCCAACACCAGCCAGCTCTGTGACCTTGAGCAATTTTCCTCACCTCCCCAAGCCTCCATTTCCTCATTTAATGAGTACGGAAAATAAGACCTGTCTCTCAGGGCTGTTTTTAAGGATTGATTCCTATGTATCAGATGCACTTAACCCAGCACAGTTCCGAGTGAGGCTAGACGTGAATTGTTGAATTAGTTCGATTATGGCAATATGTTCCACACTCAGAGATGGAAACAAAACAACTGTACCATCCATTGTTACTATCAGAGGTTAATGAGTGTCACAAGCACAGTGGGCTCTTTATATAGTATACTCTGTCAACTCTGGTCAGAGAACAGAGTTCCACAATTTGGGGAGCTCATCCCTGAACTGGTAGGGTGATACACCTTCCTTAAAATGGTCATGAGCTTTGTATGTATAAATTCACATATATATATGTGTATATTAAGCCATTCTAGGATCACTCATCAATAATACCGTCAGAGGACTTTCAGCTTATTGATCGTTCACTAGCTACAACCTTTCATTCTGTCAATGTAACAGTACATCATTACCTGGAGGTAGAAGGAGCTGGTAACAATATTTTGTTGATAGTATAATTTTCACTGTTAAGAAATTTGAGTGAGTGACTTTAGCTTTGATCATCACAAGGGCTTCTCTATATAGGCAACAGTCCATCTAAGCAGCCACTGGGAGATAAATCTGAGGATCTGTTCTGAGGGCAATGGTGCTAAGGAGGGTGTCAGAGTCCTGGGGTTGAGTCCTGGTTATATCATTTGCTGTTCTTGTTACTGAGAATGACTTACATGTAGATTGCACCCTCCAGGCCAGAAAGAGCCTTCAAGGTGGTCTTCGCAACAGTTTGGGGAAGCAGGCAGGTCAAAAAATGATTCTGTTCCTCATTGTTTTTCAGATGGGGAGGGAAGAGGAGCTGCAGGGAGTTGAGTGACTTATCCAAGGTCCCTGCAGCTGATTGGTAGTGAGGGCAGGGGGTGGTGTTTGAAGCACTGCTGTGGAGCCCTCAGCAGCATTTAAATTGTGCTGAGAATCTCATACTGAACTTAAAAACAAGGCTGTCTGCCAGCACCATCCAAGCAGCTGTAGGAATAACTCTTGAAGTCTGCCCAGTACACAGCATCCATCAGATTATCTTTTCACTGGTCCTTTGAATATTCTCTTTTGTAATGTGCTTGTTAAGCCATTTTGCTACTTTTTCTATTGGGTTGTTTGCCTTTTTCTTATTGACCTGTAAGACCCTTTATATATCCTGGGATATTCATCTCTTAATTTCTTTTATGTGTTACAAAATCTTCTGCCGAAGTGTGGGATGAATACCATTAATGAATGAATACCAGTATGAATACCATTAATATTTGTTTACAGTTCTTTTTTAATTTTGAGATGAAATTTGCATATAATGAAATGCAGAAATCACAAGTATTCAATTTGACAAGTTTGGAAAAATACAAACTCCTGTATGACCAAGCCATTACTGAGAATTAGAACCTTACCATCGTTCTGGAAAGTCTGCTCATGCTCCTTCCCAGCCTATCTCTGCTCCCACTCCATAGACAACAAATGTTCCATTTGTTTTCTATTATAGACTACATTGACCTGTTCTATAATTTTATATAAATGAAGTCATACAGTATATGCTATTTTGTAAGTGTTTTTTCCATTCAAAATGTTTTTGAAATTCACCCATGTTGCTTTTTATTTCAGCTTTTATAAAACTTTTTATGGACATTTCTTTTCATTTCTCCTTAGAAAGTACCTAAAAATGGAATTGCCTGGTCATAGAGTAGAAATATGTTGAGGTTTATAAGAAACTGCAAGTGGCCGGGCGCGATGGCTCATGCCTGTAATCCCAGCATTTTGGGAGGCTGACGTGGGTGGATCACAGAGTCAGGAGATCAAGACCATCCTGGCCAACATGGTGAAACCCCATCTCTTCTAAAATACAAAAAAATTAGCCAGATGTGGTGGCTCACGCCTGTTATCCCAGCACTTTAGGAGGCTGGAGCAGGCAGATTACGAGGTCAGGAGATCAAGACCATCCTGGCCAACATGGTGAAACCTCATCTCTACTAAAAAACAAAAAAATTAGCCAGGCGTGATGGTGCACGCCTGTAGTGCCAGCTACTCAGGAGGCTGAGGCAGGGGAGTCACTTAAACCAGGGAGACAGAGGTTGCAGTGAGTTGAGATGGTGCCACTGACTGCACTCCAGCCTGGTGACAGAGCAAGACTGCATCTAAAAAAAAAAAAAAGAAAGAAAGAAAAGAAAGAAACTGCAAGCTGGACTATTTTTGGAAGTGGTTGCACCATATATCATATCCACCAGTAGTGTGTAAGGTTCCTCTTGCTCCATATCTTTGCTAACATTGGGTGTATTTATTCTTTAAAATTTTAGCCATTCAGGTGGGTGTAATAATATCGCTCATTGTGTTTTTTTTAAATTTTATTTTTCCATAAGTTATTGGGGTACAGGTGGTATTTGGTTACATGAGTAACTTCTTTTTTTTCCTTTTTTTTTTTTTTTTTTGTGACAGAGTTTTGCTCTTGTTGCCCAGGCTGGAGTGCAATGTCATGATCTCAGCTCACTGCAACCTCTGCCTCCTGGGTTCAAGCAATTGTCCTACCTCAGCCTCCCGAGTAGCTGGGATTACAGGTATGTGCCACCACATCCGGCTAATTTTGTATTTTTAGTAGAGATGGGGTTTCTCTCTATGACCTGACCATGTTGGCCAGGCTGACCTCAGGTAATCTGCCCACCCTGGCATCCCAAAGTTCTGGGATTACAGGCATGAGCCACTGCACCCAGCCTTGAGTAAGTTCTTTAGTGGAGATTTGTGAGAACCTGGTGCACCCATCACCCTAGCAATATACACTCCACCATATTTGTGGTCTTTTATCCTTCGCCATGCTCCCACTCTTTCCCCCAAGTCTGCAAAGTCCATTGTATCATTCTTATGCCTTTGAGTCCTCATAGCTTAGCTCCCACGTATCAGTGAGAACATATGATGTTTGGTTTTCCATTCCTCAGTTACATCAGCTTTTGATTTGTATTTTTCTAATGACTAATGATACTGGTGAGCATCTTTTCACATGATTATTGGCCATTTCTATATCTTCTTTCATAAAGTGTCTATTATTTTGTCTTTTTTTGTTGAGTTGTTTCTATTGTTGAGTTTTAGAAATTTTTTGTAATGTCCTAGATACCAGTCCTTTGTCAGATATATATTTTGCAAATACTTTCTCCCAGTCAGTGACTCATCTCTACATTTTCTTAATGATGTCTTTTCAAAAATAGACTTTATTGCTTAGAACAGTTTTAGATTTATAGAAAAATGAAAAGATAGTACAGAGAATTCCTGTATACCTCCCACCCAGTGTCCCCTATAATTAACATCTTACGTTGGTACGGTACATTTGTGACAATTAATAAACCCAGATTGACAGATTATTATTAACTAAAATCCATACTTTATTCATATTGCCTTAGTCTTTACCCAGCATCCCTTTTTCTATTTCAAGATCCCATCCAGGACACTATATTAATATCATTTAGTTGCCGTGTCTCCTTAGGATTCTCTTTGCTGTGACATTTTGTCAGGCTTTGCTCTCTCTCTCTCTCTCTCTCTGATGACATTTATAGTTTTAAGGAGTACTGGTCAGCTATTTTGTAAAATGCCCCTCTATTGGGATTTATCAAACATTTATCTTGTGATTAGTCTGAATGTATGGGTTTATGGGAGGAATAGCACAGAGATAGAGTGCCATCTTCATTATATCATATCAACATGACTTATCAGTGTTGATGTTCATCTTGATCACCTGGCTGAAGTAGTTTGTCAAGTTTCCCCAAAATAGACTTACTTTTTTTCTCTTCTCGCATATTGTACTCGTAGAAAGAAAATTACCATGAGCAGCTCACATTTAAGGAGTAGGAAATTATGCTCTCCTCGAAGTCATTGTTTGTTTGTTTGTTTGTTTGTTTGTTTGTTTTTTGAGACAGGATCTCACTCTGTCTTCCAGGCTGGAATGCAGTGGCACGATCATGGCTCACTGTAACCTCGAATTCCTGGGCTCAAGCCGTTTTCCCATTTTAGCCTACCAAGTAGCTGGGAATATGGGCACACACCACCACACCTGGCTTTTTTTTTTTTTTTAATTTTGGTAGAGACAGGATCTCACTGTGTTGCTTAGACTGGTCTCAAACTCTTGGCCTCAAGCAGTTCTTCCATCTCAGCCTCCCAAAGCACGGGGTTTATAAGCATGAGCTACCACATGACAAAGTCTTATTTATAAGCTTTTATTTTCTTTTATGGTTATTGTGTCCTTTCCATGCCCAAGAAAGCTTTGCTCATCCAAGTCATGAAAGTATGCTCAGCCTATACCTATATCATACACAAAAATTAAAGATATTCACAAAACTAAACATAAAAGTTAAAACCATGAAGCTTTTAGAAGAAAACATAAGAATTAGAATTATGCTGGACTTATCAAACAAATTGGGAGAGTCACCTTCTCTATTTTCTGAAAGTGGGTAAAATTGTTGTTATTTCTTTCTTAAATGTCTGATGACAAACACCAGTGAATTATTTAGCTCTGGAGATTTTTTCCTGGGAAGGAATGTTTTTGATGATATATTCAATTTATTTAATTACATATGTAATGAAGATTTTTCTGTTTCATCTTGTGTCCAGTTAAGTAAGTTATTGTTAAGAAATATGTTTTGCTGCACACAAAAAACAAATGTGTTTATTTTATCCAAGTTGTCAAATTTGTTGGAATAAAGCTGTATATACTATTTTATTATCTTTTTAATGTTGGAGGATCTTTAATGATCTCAGGCTTTTCTTGTTTTTGATGATCTTTTATTCCCGTTATGCTAATTTACATTCTCTATCTTTTTTCTTGATTAGTCGGGGTAGAGGAGCATCAATGTTTGCTGGCTTTGTTAATTTTCTCATTTTTTTCCTATTTCATTGACTTTTGCTCTTTATTATTATTATTATTTCTTAACTTCTACTTACTTTGGATTTACTTTCTCACCACTTTCTAGTTTCCTAGAGTGGAATCCTAGGTCATTAGTTTTAGGCCATTTTTCTTTTCTAATATTTAGGCCATTTTTCTTGCTATCTTGTTATTGACTTCTTGTTAATTCCATTGTGGCATGAGAACATATTCTATATTTTATTTCTGTCAAATTTACTTAGACGTGGTTTATGTCTCAGCATAAACCTATCTTGGTGAAGGTAATATATATATACTTGGAAAAATGTGTATTTTTCTGTTGTTGGATATAGTCTTCTATAAATATTAGTTAAGTCAAGTTGGTTGGTAATGTTGTTTAGATCATCTATGTCTTTACTAATTTGTGTCTAGTTGCTTTATCTGTAGCTGAGAACAACCTGTTAAAATCTCTAGCTATGTTTTCTCTCCTTAATTCTGCCAATTTTACTTTATTTGAAGTTCTGTTATTATACCACATACACGTTTGTGAATACTATCTCTTCCTGATGAAGTAATTCCTTATTCATTATGAAATGCCTGTCTTTACCTTTGGTAACACTCTTACTTGAAGTCTGCTTTACCTGATTTAATATCAGATAGCCACAGAGGCCTTCTTGTACTTACTGTTTGCATACTATACGCCCTTCTCCATCCATTTGTTTTTAGCCAATCTCTATTTTTATATTTAAAATACATCTCTCCTAGAAAGCACATGATAGTATCTTGCTTTTTTCCTCCATTCTGACATTCTGCCTTTTAATTCCAATTTAGTCCATGTTTATTAACATTTAACATAATTATTGATATTTCAGATTTAAATCTTTATTCACTGTTTTCTGTTTTTCCCATATTCCTCCTTTTTTGACTTCTCTTGGATTATTTGAAGGTATTCTAGATTTTCATTGTATTTACTTGATTTTAGTTGTACCTCTTTGCATCATTTTTAGTGTTGTTCTAGGGATTACAATGTATATAAATAACTTGTCATAATTTACTTAGAGATAATATTGTACCACTTCATGTCAATTGTGGAAACCTTGCAACTATATTCCTCCCAATTTTATGCTATATTGCATATGTGTTACAACTCACTGATATTGTACACTCCACCATATGATGTTACAATTTTCACTTTGAACAGTAATATGTATTTTAAATAGATTAAGAAGAAAAGTAATGTTTTCTATCTACCCATTTTCAATGCTCTTCATTTCTTCCTGTAGATCCAAGCTTCCATCTGGTATCACTTCTCTTCAGCCTGAAGAACTTCCTTCAGCATTTCTTGTAATGCATATCTGATGGCTATTAATTCCCTGGGCTATCTTTTATGTAAAATGCCTTCATTTAAACTTTATTCTTATTTTTTGCTGAATATGTAATTCTTGACAGTTTTCTTTCAGCACTTTAAAGATGTTGGTCCGTGGTCTTTGGACTCTCATTGTAGGTCATGTATTATAAGCAGTCATTTGAATTGTGGTTCCTCTGAATCTTACTTTCCTCTAGCTTCTTTAAGACATTATCTTTGTTTCTTAGTAGTTTGTCTGTGGTGTGCCTAAGTGTGATTTGTTTTGTATTCATTTTGCTTGGGACTTGCTGAACTTCTTTAAATCTGTGATTTTATGTATTTTATCAAATTGGGGGAGTTTGCTTCTATTATTTTTTTCAAATACAATTTTTCTGGTTTATTTTCTGTCTTCTCCTTCTGTGACTCGAACTACATATGTTTTAGATATTTTTACAATGTTCTTTAGGTTCCGGAGCCTCTGTTTTTTTTTCTTTGTTTCTTCTCTTTGTTGTTCACAGTGGATAATTTCTACTGATATATCTTCATGTTTTCTGATTCTTCTGTCATTTCTATTTTGTTGTTAAGCTATCCAGTGAACTTTTATTTCAGATATTAGATGTTTCAGTTCTAGAATTTCCACTTGGTTCTTTATTGTAATTTTTACATATCTTTTCTGATATTTTCTGACTTTTCATTCATTATAAGCGTATTTTCCTTTTTGCCCTTCAGCATATCTATTATAGCTGCTTTTAAAATCCTTGTCTGTTAATTCCAACATTTGACTCATCTTAGGGTTGCCTTTTCTCTTGAGTTTTCCTCATGATTTTCTGGTTCCTGTTATGTGTGGGGTCTCTGGTTTTGCTCTGTTCCTTTGAAGGATGTTGATTTTTGTTTTGTTATATTGATTTTGCTGCTGTTCGTTTTGTTTTGCTTGTGTGAGCCAGCAACTAGACTGGCTGAACTCAAACTGCAAGTTATTTCTCTCCTGCAATGGGTAACAGCTCAAATAAAAATTCAGCTTTTTTAGTCTTAGCTGTTCTCCTTAGAGTCTATCGCACAGATGCATGGTTTGGGGTCAGCAGAGAGTTGGATGTAGGTTTATACATAGGATTTGAGGCTCTTTCTTTCTGGCTTTCTCATTTTGGAGGATTTCCTCCTTACTTCTCAGTAGTTGTATTTGCTATGAACTCTGTACTCTAGTTCTTCAATACAGAAACACTACAGCTTTTCCATCACAGTTTAAGTTGCTCTGCATGGTACAAACTGGGTCCTGTTCTTAAGCTAAACACCAGAAAAATAACAGGAAACTGACCCAGTGCTATTTTTTTCTTCCAAATGTTGACGCCTCTCCACTATCTGCCTGCTTTTGATCTCTCCACACTGCCTTCAAGTAGTAGTGTATTTATATTTTGTTTTGTTTTTCTCCAGAGTTCATAGTTTTAATCTATAATAGGATAGGGTCAATAGGAGCTTACTTGTCTATTGCTGGAAGTAAAATCAGCCTATATGTATATCATACACAAAATTAGAGATATTTCACAAAACTAAACATGAATATAGCTTGTTTTCCCCCTTTAAATCATATTACTTTATTAATAAAAATTCTTAAGTTAAATGTAGTCAAGTCTATTTTTCATTTGTGATTCTTTTCTTAAAATCTTATTCAGGGAAGTGTTCCCTACCCCCAAATTATTCATACATCCTCTTATATAATCTTTCTTATACTTTGCCTTATACATTTAGTTTTCCTTAATCCTCTTAGAATGGATTTTTTGCTTATTTTAAAATAATTTTTTAAAAGTATTTTAGAATAGATTTAGATTTACAGAAAAGTTGTAAAGATAATATAGAGAGTTGTAATAAACCCTGAACCCAGTTTTACCTATTATTATCATCTTTCATAATTAAGCATGGTATATTTGTCACAATCAATAAACTAATATTAATACATTGTTATTAATTAAAATCCATACTTAAATATTTCCTTTGTCATACATCAAGTCTCAATGTATGTATACATCTGTTTCTGGTCTTTACTTTCTGTTTCCTTGTTGTATTTGTCTGTCCCTGAGACAATAGTACACTGTGTTAATTATTATAGCTTTATAATAAATCTTGATACCTAGTAGAGCAAGTTTCTTCCTTCAAGAATACTTTAGCTATTCTTGGCTTTATATATATATATTTTAGAAGCAGCTTGTTATCTTGTACTCATGTGTGCGTGCACACTCTCACATACACCTCCACACCTCTCAGGATATGGCATTGAATTAATAAATCAGTGTAGAAACTACTGACATCTTTATAATACTGACTCTTCCTGTTCGTGGACATTGTAAATCTTTCCATTTGAATAGATATCTTCATTAGATTTATTCCTAAGTATTTAATTTTTATGCCAATGTACATACTATCTTTTCCCCAGTAATGTTTTAATTAATAACTGGCTGGATCAATGAATGAAAACTGTATGCTAGGCCCTATGAAGAATATTGAAGGCAAAGGAGAGGAAGAAATTATTTTTGAGTGCCAAAAACCTGCCAGGTATTATTACTGATGCTTTGCCAATGTTTTCTTATCTAATACTCTCAACAACTGTGTCAGCATCTTATTATATCCTGCCATGTATAGATGAGAAAACAGTCTCTGAAAGGGTTAAGGAATTTGTCTAAGGTAACGAAGCCAGAAAGTGGTAGAGCTGGGGTTGATATCCAGGTTTGCTTGATTGTAGTATGCGTGGTCTGTCCATTCTAACATCCTGTCTCCAGATGATTCAATCATACCCCCTACTATGGACCTTAACTATTTTTGTGGGAAAAGGGCAGGATATAAAATGTGTATACAGGCAATAAGGTTGAGGACAGCAGCTGCAGTAATACGGACATTCTGAGGAAACAGTCACTTTGAGCTGAAGGGCTTTGTAAGACAGGTGTCCTGCAAGAGGAAACATTGTCACTAAATTTTTCAGACTGGAGAGAATTTGCACGTGCCGTAGTAGAAGGTCACAGGTGCCTGGGATACTAAAAAGACCATCTCCAAGGGAATTAATGTGAGAGTATCTTACCTGAGCCCCAGGATTCAGAAGCCACAGGAGGAGGCGAAGTGACCAACTTACACTTTTGTATATTAACTAGTGAGGCAGAGTCCTTATCACTGCTTTCCTGACAGGAGGTAGGGGAAGCAAAAAGAGCCTCTGAGGGGAAACTCACAAGTCCATGGGGACTTCTGAGAATTTAGGACTCCTTTCTCTTCAGGAGCAAGTGCACTGCCTACTGAGGGGATAAGACATATACACATAACTAGACTCCAAGGTGAAAGGGACAAACACACATATCCATCTGAGGAAAATTGCATCATCCTACATACAAGCTTTCTCAGCACCTCTTCAGAATCTGGTGTGCTAACAGAACACATTTAATTATGCAATCAGATATGAATTTTCTGTCCTCCAAATTGACCCAACACCTTGTATCTCTCTTCTGGCAGCACTTCTTTCCTGGAGGAGGTGCTATTTGAGGGGAACTCTGGAGGAAGAGGAAGGTTTAGATGTTGAGCTCTTTGGAGGCCAGAACTGAGTTCTCCAAGTGTCTCAGCCTTGGCCTATTGCTTCTACTTCCTCTACAGGTTCTCCCTGGACTATTTCTCTCATTCTTGCACTTTGACTTTCATCAATATACAGTTATCTCCCTGATCTTGCTCTCTCACCAAAACCTCCCCCCAATAAAGCCAAATGCTATTTGGATATCTACAATGATCATTCCACAGCCACTGAAATGGAAGTCTTCAACCTACTTAACTCCATACAAACAGCTTCTCCACTGCCTGGCACTGTCGTCCCTCTAGAGTCTCCTCCACACATCAGCTGGAGTGATTTACCTAAAATGCTTATTCAATTACATCATTCCCACTGCTGAAAACCCTCTAATGGCTTCCCAATCTGAAAAACAAATTAGAGACATCCCTTCTGAAAGAGCTACAGCTGAATTAGTGTTACCCTGCCTCAGACCTCTTGGGTGAGTTCAGGCAAATCCATTTCCTTCTCTGCACTTCAATCTCCTTATCTAAAAAATAAGGGGATTGGAAGAGTTCTGTATTTCCCAAATAAGGGGATTGGAAGAGTTCTGTATTTCCCAAAATGTGTTGTCTGGACTGCTGGCCATATGAAATGCTTTCTCCACATGGGCCTGGAGTAAAATGTGTTTGGAGAATGCATTCTCTAGTTCCTATTGGAGAGTAACAGTGTACCTTGACATGTCACAGGCTCTGGCAATTCTGGCAATCAAGAAGGCTTGCTAACTTTCCTCCACTCAAGTTTCCTCAAACTTTTGTCACCACAGAATCCTTTTGGAGCTGAGCATCTATTAGAATCTTAAGGAACCAATGTTTGTAAAACATACTTTGGGAAATGCTGGAGTGGATCATTACCCAAGACTGCATTGCTGTGATCAGTGGTGATTCTGCTTAAATTATTATTATTATTTAGAGATGAGGTTTCACCATATTGGCCAGGCTAGTCTTGATCCCCTAACCTCAAGTTATCCACCCAACTCGGCCTCCCAAAGAGCTAGGATTACAGGCATGAGCCACCACGCTTGGCCCTTAAGTTATTTGAGGGAAGCATATGATGTCTGATTCAGTTTTATGTCTACCACAGCAGATGCTCAGACAATGGTTATTGAACAGTGGGCATAATAAGAAATGGATAATTTGGATTGAAAGTGCACCTATTTTGGATGCAGACAGTAGATTCCTAGCCATGGTAAGAGAGCAGATTATTCCCAGAAAGAAATGAGTGAGAATCTTGATGTGGACAGTGTGCTGACTACAGTAGTGATGGGTACTTCTGTGACTCATGTGGCTGTCTGTACTGCTGGACATGTCCATTCATGGCCATTATCATTTGACAGTTCCTCTGGAAAAGTTTACCCAGGGACTCTAGGATGTGACAGGAGGAGAGCTGCCCCAGTCTTGTGCCTTTTGTCACACATAAGCCATCGCTGGCACTTGTAAATGTTGACTCTTAGTAGCTCTGCTAGAAAATCAGCATTTTCTATCTCTGGACCATGTCCTGGACAAGGCAGAAGGCTTCGTGGCACTGGGCATGAAGCCTAGTCTGCTGTATTCCTCAGCTGGGTCTTGCATTAGCACTGATTGCTGGCAAGGCTGTCAGCCTAAGGCTGTGTTTTTCTAATCAAGGAAGCCAATTTAGTACTTGGGAAAGAATAGTCAGCTGAGCCACGTTACTTTCCCCTCCTGGTAGAAATAATATAGGCAGAGACAGTGGAACTTTTGCAAATAGTTTTGCAGGCAACCCCAAGTCACTGAGGTCCTGTACTCTCCAGCCACTTCAGGACTGCTCACTGTGGTTCACCAATAGGCCTTCCTGTCCTGGGACTGGTGAGAGACCCAATCCTCATGCCATTTGGTGCCTTCCAGCACATTCTCCCTGGGGTGTGGGTAGGGGATAGAAAAGCATCTCCTGATCCCCCAGGCAAGAATACTGAGATTCTGTTTACTGTGTTATGACAACTGGAGAGAAGCTGGTATTAATATTATTCCTAATTTGTAGAGAATAAAACCAAGACCAAATATATATATATATATATATATATAGCAAGAAGATGGCAAGGCTGAAGTCCCAATCCAGGTTAGCCTGGTTGCAATGCACTTGCTCATGACACCACATTGCATCTCTGTTAGTTGTTTATTTGTCTTTACCAGAGATTGTGGGCTCTTTGAGGGCAAGAGCTAGGTCTGATTTGTAGTAGGGCCTGCCACATAGTGGGTGTTGAGGGGAGCTGATAGTCAGCACAAGGCTGCCTACATCAGAGCATTGTGGTTCACTTGTCAAGGGTGTGGGGGAAAGTTCTCTGCAATGTGGGCTTGGAGAAACAAATGCATCTGTTCCTTACTTCCCAAGCCTGGCATCCCCCAAAGATAATTACTGTGGACTCTCAGCTGTTTGAACTCAAAGGCTATTCCACATTGGCTGAGTGTGTTTCCCAAAACAGGTTTACATTGTTTTGAAACCATGGTGCAGTGCATCCAGAGAGCAAATAGAAGTTGATCCCCACACAACAGGCAGTAACTAAGACACCAAGAGTGAGTGAGACAGGTTTGGGGGGCTAAAGGGGAAAACTGGCTAGTGCTGAGGGTATGCACATTTCAGAAAGGGACCCACACCTGTGGAAGGCAGCCCAATCAACTTAAGAAAGAGCCCTGGGACTGTTCCTGACCTTTAACTCAATAATTCTTCCTCCTGAGATTTTATTCCTCAGGAAGCAGTTCAACAGAATTGAGAAGATACATGCATGAAGATGTTTGTTATGAGATTGGCTGTAGTAATATAACCACTGGGAACAAATTAATTGCCCAACAATAATGGGTGGCTAATTAAATTATGGCATATCCATTTCGTGGCATATTATGAGACCATTTAACATGCTCATTCTGAAACCCACGGCAGCCTAAGGAATACATGGAACAGGTTTTGAAAAGGAAGAGGCTCCATTGTATTTACACTGTGATCTTGCAACTTACAAAAACTCATAGTAAATGTGTAAATAAAAAGAGCTATGTTAGGGATGGAATTTGAGTGATTTCCATTATAAAATGCCTTAATCATTGGTATCATTTCTATATTGTTTTTGCATTTCTAGAAGGAACTGTTTGTGTGTGTACATGCACCTTTGTGTGTGCGGAATCAACACAGAATTTCTCCCCAAAGCTAAATTTAAATGGATTCTTACATCGACTTAAGAATAAAAGTGCATTTATGAGGAACAGGTACAGAAAACAGGTGCTGGTGCCATCTGATGCATGATCAGCACCATGGTATGTTATTAAAAAGAAGCCAGTGGGAGAGGCATCATCATGGTGGAAGGGAGGCAGGACTAGATTGCAGCTCCAGACAGAGCAGTGTGCGTTGGCCTGCATTGTGATTTTAAGATCCAGATAGACTGCAAGAATAAACCAGCAATCTCAAGAGGACCCACAGACCCTCTGAAGGAGGCGGCATGCTTCTGCAGGACCCAGGATACACCCCAAATACTGTGAGTGCCCCAATTGCAAAAGTGGGAAAGGGCGACTCTCCTCTCCTGAACACATACCCCCACTGGAGAAACTGAAGTTCTGTTTGTGGGAGAAGTTTCCTACCTTACCTGGAGCTGAATCAATTTAGAGAGACAAGCAAAACACAGGGGTAGAGGAAGCAGCAGAAAGGCCCTGGGAGCTCACTGGGTCCCCAGGCAGCCCATTCTTATCTGGCACCACAGGGATCCATCGGGAGGATGGCCAAAGGAGCACGGGGTAAAATTCCACAGAGAGAAGGAAATCTCTAGCAGAACTTTGTAACAATTTGAATGGGGCAAGAAGCCTCCTGGCCAGAACTCAGGGGAGGGTGCAAATCCGGTGTGCAGACTCCACAGGTGAAGGAGGAATCAAGCCCTTTCCTTTTGCAGCTGGGAGGTGGGTAGCCTGGGTTAAGTTTTCAAGCCGGTCTCACCCACCACCTGGAAACAGACTCAGGGCTGTTGAGGGGTGCATGGTGGCAGTGAGACTGGCCCTTTGGGTTGTGTAGGAGCTGGGGAGGCTTGTGACTGTTGGCTTTCCTCCACTTCCCTGACAACCTGCATGACTCAGCAGAGGCAGCCATAATCCTACTAGGTACACAACTCCAGCGACCTGGGAATTTCGCCCCCATCCCCCACAACAGCCACAGCAAGACCTGCCCAAGGAGAGTCTGAGCTCAGACATGCCTAGCCCTGCCCCTACCTGATGGTCCTTCTCTACTCACCCTGGTAGCTGAAGACAAAGGGCATATAATCTTGGGAGTTTTAGGGCCCCGCCCAGCACCATTTCCTCTCCATACTACCACAGCTAATGCTCTCTGGAAAGTGACACCTCCTGGCAGGAGGCCAACCAGCACAAAAATAGAGCATTAAACCACCAAAGCTAAAGACCTTCATGGAGCCCATTGCACATGCCACCCCCCGCCCCCGCCACAGCCACCTCCACTGGAACAAGTGCTGGTATCCATGGCTGAGAGACCCATAGACAGTTCACATCACAGGACTTTGTCCAGACAACCTCCAGTACTAGCCTGGAGCTGGGTAGATTCACTGAATGGCTAGACCCAGAAGAGAGACAACAATCACAGCAGTTTGATTCACAGGAAGCCACACCCATAGGAAAGTGGGGAGAGTACTACATCAAGGAACCCCCCATGGGACAAAAAGAATCTGAACAACAGCCTTCAGCCCTAGACCTTCCCTTCTGACAGAGCCTACTCAAATGAAAAGGAGTCAGAAAACTAACCCTGGTAATACGACAAAACAAGGCTCTTTAACATCCCCCCAAAATCACAGTAGTTCACGAGCAATGGATTCAAACCAATAAGAAATCCCTGATTTGCCTGAAAAAGAATTCAGGAGGTTAGTTCTTAAGGTAATCAGGGAGGAACCAGAGAAAGGTGAAGCCCAATGCAAGAAAATCCAAAAAATGATACAAGAAGTGAAGGAAGAAATATTCAAGGAAATAGGTAGATTAAAGAAAAAAATAATAATAAATTCAAGAAACTTTGGACACACTTTTAGAAATGCAAAATGTTCTGGAAAGTCTCAGCAATAGAATTTAACAAGTAGAAGACAGAAATTCAGAGCTCAAAGACAAGGTCTTCAAATTAACCCAGTCTAACAAAGATAAAGAAAAAAGGATAAGAAAATATGAACAAAGCCTCCAAGAAGTCTGGGATTATGTTAAACAACCAAACCTAAGAATAATCGGTGTTCCTGAGGAAGAAGAGAATTCTAAAAGCGTGGAAAACATATTTGGGGGAATAATCAAGGAAAATTTCCCTGGCCTTGCTAGAGACATAGACATCTAAATATAAGAAACACAAGGAACACCTGGGAAATTCATCACAAAAAGATCATCGCCTAGGCACCTTGTCATCAGGTTATCCAAAGTTGAAATAAAGGAAAGAATCTTAGGAGCTGTGAGATGGAAGCACCCAATAACCTATAAAGGAAAACCTATCAAATTAGCAGATTTCTCAGCAGAAACCCTATGATAGGATTGGGGACCTATCATCAACCTCCTCAAACAAAACAATTATCAACCAAGAATTTTGTATCCAGTGAAACTAAGCATCATATATGAAGGAAAGATACAGTCTTTTTCAGACAAACAAATGCTGAGAGAATTTGCCATTACCAAGCCATGACTACAAGAACTGTTAAAAGGAGCTCTAAATCTTGAAACAAATCCTGGAAACGCATCAAAACAGAACCTCTTTAAAGCATGAATCACACAAGACATAAAAATACAAGTTAAAAAACAAAAACAAAAAACCCCAAAGTCCACAGGCAACAAAGAACACGATGAATGCAATGGTACCTCACATTTCAATACTAACATTGAATGTAAATAGCCTAAATACTCCACTTAAAAGATACAGAACTGCAGAATGGATAAGAACTCACCAACCAACTATCTGCAGCCTTCAGGTGACTCACCTAACACATAAGGACTCACATAAACTTAGAGTTCGGAGGTGGAAAAAGGCACTTCATGCAAATGGACACGAAAAGTGAGCACAGGTAGCTATTCTTAGACAAAACAAACTTTAAAGCAACAGAAGTTAAAAAAAAGACAAAGAGGGACATTATATAATCGTAAAAGGCCTTGTCCAACAGGAAAATATCACAATCCTAAACGTATATGCACATAATACTGGAACTCCCAGATTTATACAACAATTACTAATAGACTTAAGAAATGAGATAGACAGCAACAAAATAATAGTGGGGGACTTCAATACTCCACTGACAGCACAAGACAGGTTATCAAGATAGAAAGTCAAAGAAACAATGGATTTAAACTATACTTTGGAACAAATGGACTTAACAGATATATACAGAACATTTCATCCAACAACTACAGAATACACATTTTATTCAATAGCACATGGAACTTTCTTCAAGATAGACCATGTGATAGTCCATAAAATGAGCCTCAATAAATTTAAGAAAATTGAAATTATATCAGGCACGCTCTCAGACCACAGTGAAATAAAACTGAAAATCAACTCAAAAAGGAACCCTCAAAACCATGGAAATTGAATAACTTGCTCCTGAATGACCAGTCAAAAACAAAATCCAGATGGAAATTAAAAAATTCTTCAAATTGAACGTCAATAATGACACAAACTACCAAAACCTCTGGGATACAGCAAAGGCAGTGCAAAGAGAAAAATTCATAGGCCTAAATGCCTACATCAAAAAGACTGAAAGAGCACAAACTGACATTCTAAGGTCACACCTCAAGGAACTAGAGAAACAAGAACAAACCAAACCCAAACCCAGCAGAAGAAAGGAAATAACCAACATCAGAGCAGAACTAAATGAAATTGAAACAACAACAACAAAAATACAAAAGATAAAGAAACAAAAAGCTGGTTATTTGAAAAGATAAAATTGATAGACCATTAGCAAGATTAACCAAGAAGAGAGAAAATCAAAATAACCTCAATAAGAAATGAAGCAGGAGATACTACAACTGACACCACTGAAATACAAAAGATCATTCAAGGCTACAGTGAACACCTTAATGTGCATAAACTAGAAAACCTAGCAGAGATGGATAAATTCCTGGAAAAATACAATCCTCCTAGTTTAAATCAGGAAGAATTAGATACCCTGAACACACCAATAACAAGCAGCGAGATTGAAATAATTTAAAAATTACTGATAAAAAATGTCCAGGGCCAGACAGAATCACAGCAGAATTCTACTAGACATTCAAAGAATTGGTACCAATCATTTTGGCACTATTCTACAGGATAGAGCAAGAAGGAACCCTTCCTAATTCATTCTATGAAGCCAGCATCACCCTAATACAAAAGCCAGAGAAGGACATAACCAAAAAGGAAAACTACAGACCGATACCTTTGATTAACACAGATGCTAAAATCCTTAACAAAATACTAGGTAATCAAATCCAACAGCATATCAAATAGATAATACACTGTGATCAAGTGAGTTTCATACCAGGGATGCAGGGATGGTTTAACATTCATGTCAATAAATGTGACACACCACATACCCAGAATTAAAAACAAAAATCAAATGATTATCTCAATAGATGCAGAAAAAGCATTTGACAAAATACAGCATCCCTTTTTGATTAAGACTCTCAGCAAAATCGGCATACAAGGGACATACCTTAATGTAATAAAAGCCATTTATGACAATCCACAGCCAACATAATACCAAATGGGGAAAAGTTAAAACCATTCCTTCTGAAAAGTGGGACAAGACAAAAAGGCCCACTGTCATCATTTCTTTTCAACATATTACTGGAAGTTTTAACCAGAGCAATTAGACAAGAGAAAGAAAGAAAGGGCATTCAAATTGGTTAAGAGGAAGTCAGACTTTCACTCTTTGCTGATGATATGATCATTTACATTGAAAGCCCTAAAGACTCCTCCAAAGAGCTCATAGAACTGATAAAAGAATTCAGCAAACTTTCTGGATCTGAGATTAATGTATAGAGGAGCTAATCAGTAGCTGTTCTATATACCAACATCAACCAAGCAGAGAATCAAATCAAGAACTTAACCTCTTTTACAATAGCTGAAAAAAAATAATAATAAATAAAATACTTACTTAGGGACATATCTAACCAAGGAGTCAAAAAACCTCTACAAGGAAAACTACAAAACACTTTTGAAACAAATCATAGATGACGCAAAGAAATGGAAACACATCCTATGCTCATGAGTGGGTATAATCAGTACTGTGAAAATGACTATATCACCAAAAGGACTCTACAAACTCAATGCAATTCCCCTCAAAATACCACCATCATTCTTCACAAAATTAGGAGAAACAATTCTAAAATTCATATGGAACCAAAAAGGAGCCTGCATAGCCAAAGCAAGACTAAACAAAAAGAACAAATCTGGAAGCATCACATTACCTGATTTCAAACTATACTATAAGGCCATAGTCACCAAAACAGGTATAAAAATAGGCACATAGACCAATGGAACAGAGTAGAGAAACCAAAAATAAACCCAAATGCTTACAGCCAACTGATCTTCAACAAAGCAAACAAAAACAAACTGGGGAAAGAACACCGTTTTCTGAATCCTCATCTCTCACCTTATACAAAATCAACTCAAGATGGTTTAAGAACTTAAACCTAAGACCTGAAGCTACAAAAATTAATTTTTTTTTGCTTTTTTAAAAAGTATTGTTTGTTGTGAAATATAACATAAAAACAAAAATGTATATCGCCAGATTAACAAACTGCATAAAGCAAACACTCATCCAGATGAAGAAAGATAACATTGCTATCACCCCAGACACCACGCACATGTCCCTTCCTAATCACTGCACCCACCCCCGCTGCTCCCCACTCCAGGAAACCACTGGCTTGACTTTCCAGTAATCACTTGCTTATCTTTATACTTTTACCACTTAACTAGAGATACCTAAACACAGTATAGCTTTGCCTATATTTTTTAACTTAATATAAGTGAGATCATATATATTCTTTTGTGCATGGCTTTCTTTCATTGTTTGTGAGATTGAGACATGTTGATACAGCATCTTTCCATTATCTCAGAAAGCTTTCTCCTTCCCTTTTGTAGTCAGACTCCTCCCACCCTGCCCTAGGCAAGTACTGATCTGCTTTCTGTCACTATAGATAAATCTTGGCTTTCACAGAATTTCATATGACTGTAATAATACATTATGTACTCCTTCCTCCTTGGCTTCTTTTGTTTGTCACAATTTTTTGACCTCATTAATACTGTTGTATAGATCAGTAGTTTGTTTCCCATGCTGTGCAATATTCCATGTTATGAAAATACTACAACTTGTTTACCCATCCAATTTTTTAATATTACAGATGAAGCTGCTATGAACACTTCTGCACAAGTCTGTGAACATAAATTTTCATTTCTCTTGGCTAATATTTAGTAATGGAATTGCTAGTCTGTATAATTTATATGTGTTAAACTTTATAATAAATTGCCAAAGATTTTTCAAAGTGATTATACAATTTTGCAGTTCCACAGTGCAAAGTTTGAGATCTATTTGCCCCATATCATTACCAATGCTTGATATTGTGCAGCTTTTTACTTTTTACCATTCTAGTGGGTATTAAATAGCATCTCTTCATGTTCAGTTTGAAATTTTGGTTCTTGATATGATGAGTGATTTGGGATGGAAACTGGGATATTTCGGATATTACGTTACGAGGCTCTGGGTCTCATTTATACTTTATGTTTAATCTAGTTTATTATGACACAAATGCACCAAGGCAAGAGGGGAATAAATTTGTATTTCCCTGATAATAAGTGACAGTGAATATACTGTCACGTGCTTGTTGGCCATTCATATATTTTCTTTTGTGAAATGTCTGTTTTAATCATTTGCCCATTTTTAAATTGGGTTCCTGGTCTTGTTAAATTTAATTGTGATTTGTATATTCATGATATAAGTCCTTTCTCAGATATATGGTTTGCAAATTTGCCATTTCACTTTTTTGGTGATTCAAAGAGCAAAATTTAATGAAATCCAATGTATCACTTTTTCTTATATAGTTTATACTTTCTGTGTCCTGTAAAGATGTTGCCTCTTCAAAATTTGCAAATATTTTTCCTACTTTTTCTTCTGAAATTTTTATAGTTTTAATTTTTGTGTTTAGATTTATGAACCTTCTCAAGTTAATATTTGTATATGATATGTAATAAGGGTTGAGGTTCATCTTCCCCATAAGAATATTCAGTTGTAATTGCACCAATTTTTTTAAAGTCTATGCTATTACACATTAAATCACTTTGGCACCTTTGCTGAAAATCAATTGGTCATGCATGAGTGAGGCTATTTCTGGACTTTCTATTTTTTCCCTTGATATATTTGTCTATTCTTATACCAGTACTCTACTTCCCCAATTCTTTAATCTTTATAATGATCCTTTAAGCGAGTCAATGTAACTCCTACAACTTTTCTCTTCTTTTTTAAACATTTTATTTGTAATTTGACATTTTTGTATAGCTCTATGAATTTCAGCATAAGGGTAGATTGGTGTAACTACCACCAGAATCAGGATACAGAACAATTCAATCTAGGGGCAGCCTACCAAGACAGAAGTATTTTAGATAATAACTGTTCTGTTTTAGCTCAACGCCACAGGAAAAAAAAAACCAACAAACTTTGGCCTGACTCACACCCACACCAGCAAAAGCTGAGTAGGAAAGCTACAATTCCATCCTTGCCGGGCTGTAATGGGGCTCCAGTGTCAGAAAACACTGAGTAGGGAGCTAGGACTTTCATTCCCTCCTCCTCCCATGATGTCAGTGGAGATGTTAGGAGAAGCCTGGATTTTTGTCCTCACAAGGCAGTAATGAAGCATTCCATAGACTCCTTGCTGAAATGGTGTCAGAGTAGGCCTACTGGATATTCAGGGTCCCATGATGTAGTAGTGGTAATGAGGCCACTGCACCCATCTGTGGTGTCAGTGGAGGCAACATGAGGAACAGTAAGAAGATACTACTACCTCTTCCAGCTAGGGAAGTATCATTGAAAAGCTACTAAGGAGCTGGATCTCCCACCCCTGTGCAGCAATAAAAGGAGCATCATCCTGCCCCAGGTGCCAACAGAAGGAATCTGAACTTTTGTCCCCATCTATCGATAAAGAGGTGACACTTCATTCCCTCTTCCCTTGCTTCACTGGTGTCAGAATAAATAATATTAAACAGAAGATATAAATGAGGCCTAAAGTTTCATAACATAATGCCCCAAATGTCCAAGTACCCATACAAAATCACTCATCAAAGAATGAACATTTCAAAAGGAATGAAAAAGGCAATTACTTGATGCCCAACACCAAGATGACAGGAATATTAGAAGGAGCTGACAGAAATCTAATGTACCCATTGTAAAAATAATGATAAATCACAAACATATTTGGAACAAATGAAAAAATAAAACATTTTAGCAAAGAAATTGAAATAGAAAATATCAAGAAAACCCAATTGGGTATCTTAGAGTCAAAAAATACAATAACCAAAATAAAGAGCTCAATAGATGGATTGAACAGGAAAATGAAGGTACAGAGGAATCAGTAAACTTGAAGTTACAATAGATATTACCCAATCTTTGGCAATCCATAGAAAACAGACTGAAAACAAATGAGCCAAGTGTGAGAGACCTGTGGGACAGTAACAAAAAATTTAATATTTGTGTCATAGGAGTTACAGTAACAGAGAAGAAAGAGGGTAGGCCAAAAATGTACCTGAAGAAATAATGGCTGAAAACTCTCCAAATTTTGCAAAAGACGTAAACCTACAAGAAGATGCACAAACTCCAAACAGTATAAACCTAAAGAAATCCATGCAAAGACGTAATTAAACTTCTGAAAACTGTAGACAATGAAAGCATATTGGAAGCAGAGAGAAATGGCAATTAGAATGACAACAGATTTCTCATAAGAAATCATGCAAGTCAGAAGGAAGTTGCATATTTTTCAAGTACTGAAAGAAAAGAACCCAACAACCCAGAATACCCTAACGAGCAAAATTCTTCAAGAATGAAAAGAAAATCAAAACATTCACAGAAGAAAAATTTTTTAAAACTAAGAGTTTTTTGTTTGCTTGTTTGTTTTTAAACCAACAGGCCTACCCTAAAAGAGTGGCTAAAGGAAGTTCTCTAAACAGAAGAGAAATAATAAAGGAAGGAATCTTGGACATTAGCAAGGAAGAAGACACAATGAAAAGAGCAAAAATATAGATACATATAGTAGACATTCCTTCTCTCGAGTTTTCCAAATTATTTTTGATGGTTGAAGCAACAATTATAACACTGATGTGATTCTAAATATATGTGGAAGAAATATTTTAGACAATTACATTATAAATAGGGAGGTTAAGTGGGGTAAAGGGAAGTAAGATTTCTATACTTCACTCAAACTGGTAAATATTGATACCAGTAAACCATGATACAATTATGTATATATAATATCATACTTAACCACTAAAATAACTATACAAAAAGATACATTCAGTGACATTACTTATGAAGCAAAATAGACATTCAACATTATTAACCATCAGAGGAATGCAAATAAAAATTACATTGAGATATTGCTGCAAATCTCCCGAATGGCTAAAAAAATTTACAAAATAGTGATAGCAACAAGGCTGGGGAGGATGCGGTGAAACTGAATCACTCATACATTGTTAGTGAGAATGTAAAATGGTACAGCCATTCTAAAAAATAGTTTGGTAGTTTCCTAAGAAGCTAAACATGCAACTATCATACAACTTACATCCACACAAAACCTGCACATGAATGCAATTTTATTTGCAATAGCCTAAAACTGGAAAGGGTCCAGGTGTCCTTCAATAGGTGAGTGGTTAAACAAACTGCAATACATCTATATCATGAAATACTACTCAGCAATAAAAGGGAAATTATTGATTCACACAATAATCTAAATGAATCTCCAGAGAATTAATCTAATTGAAAAATGTCTATCCCATCTATTATTGGCTTTTTTATATGTATGATTTCATTTATACAAAGTTCTTTAAATGAAAAAATTCTAGAAGTGAACAGACTGTTAGTTCCCAGGATTAAAGAGGGGGTTGGGGAGAAGGAAAATAGATGTGGCTATAAAAGAAAGGGCAAAATGTGGTATCCTTGTAGTAATGGAAGTATTCTGTATCTTCACTGTATCAGTTACTATCTTGGTTGTGATATTGTACTACGATTTTATAAGATGGTACCATTGAAGGAAACTGGAGAAGAGTGCACTGGATTTCTTTGTATTGCTTCTTACAACTGCATGTGAATCTACAATTACCTTTAAATATTTAATTTAAAATTTGAGTTATTTGTTGGATGAGATTTTATTGGATATGTGATTTGC
>CAUYQU010063816.1:0-66800 GCA_963574635.1 Cheracebus regulus | reverse complement strand
TACTATATTGAATAGGAGTGGTGAGAGAGGGCATCCTTGTCTAGTGCCAGACTTCAAAGGGAATGCTTCCAGTTTTGCCCATTTAAACCTATTCAGTATTGGCTGTGGGTTTGTCGTAAATAGATTTTATTATTTTGAGATACATTCCATTAATACCTAGTATATTGAGAGTTTTTAGCATAAAGAGCTGTTGAATTTTGTTGAAGACCTCTCTGAATCTATTGAGATAATCATGTGGTTTTTGTCTTTGGTTCTCTTTATGTGGTGGATTACATTTATAGACATGCATATGTTGAACCAGCCTTGCTACCCTGGAATGAAGCCTACTTGATCATGATGGACAAGCTTTTTGATGTGCTGTTGCAATCGGTTTGCCAGTATTTCATTGAAGATTTTTGCATCTATGCTCATCATGGATATTGGCCTGAAGTTTTCTTTTCTTATTTAGTCTCTGCTGGGTTTTTGTATCAGGATAATGTTGTTCTTATAAAATGATTTGGGAAGGATTCCCTCTTTTTGGATTGTTTGGAATGGTTTCAGAAGGAGTGGTACCAGCTCTTCTTTGTATGTCTGGTAGGATTTGGCTGTGAACCCATCTGGACTTGGGCTTTTTTGGTTCATAAGCTATTAATTGCTGTCTCAACTCCAGCCCTTGTTATTGGTCTCTTCAGTGTTTTGACTTTTTCCTGGTTTAGGCTTGGGAGGGTGTAAGTGTCCAGGAATTTATCCATTTCTTCCAGGCTTACTGGTTTATGTGCATAGAGTTGTTTGTAGTAATCTCTGATGGTGGTTAGTATTTCTGTGGAATCTGTGGTGATATATCCTTTATCATTTTTTATTGCATCTATTTGATTCTTTTCTGTTTTCTTTTTTTTTTTTTATCTGGCTAGTGGTCTATTTTGTTGATCTTTTCAAAAAAACAGCTCCTGGATTTTTGATTTTTTGAAGGGTTTTTTTGTGTCTCTAGCTCCTTCAGTACTGCTCTGATCTTAGTTATTTCTTATCTTCTGCTAACTTTTGAATGTTTTTAATCTTGCTCCTCTAGTCCTTTCTATTTTGATGATAGGGTGTTGATTTTAGATCTTTCCTTGCTTCTCATGTGGGCATTTATTGCTATAAATTTTCCTCTAGACACTAGTTTAAATGTGTCCCAGAGACACATTCTGGTACATTGTGTCTTAGTTCTCATTGGTTTTGAAGAACATCTTTATTTCTGTCTTCATTTCATTTTTTATCCAGTCAACATTCAAGAGCCAGTTGTTTGGTTTCCATGACATTGTGCAATTCTGAGTTAGTTTCTGAATTCTGAGTTCTAGTTTGGTTGCACTGTGGTCTGAGAGACTGTTATGATTTTCATTCTTTGCATTTGCTGAGGAGTGCTTTACTTCCAAATATGTGGTCAATTTTAGAGTAAGTGTGATGTGGTGCTGAGAATAATGCATATTCTGTGGATTTGGGTTGGGGAGTTCTGTAAATGTCTATTAGGTTTGCTTGGTTCAGATCTGAATTCAAGTCCTGGATACCCATGTTAATTTTCTGTCTCATTGATTTTGATTTGTCTAATATTGACAGTGGAGTGTTAAAGTCTCCCACTATTACTGTGTGGGAGTTTAAGTCTCTTTTTAGGTCAGTTAGAACTTGCTTTATGTATCTGGGTGCTCCTTTATTGGGCGTGTATATATTTAGGATCGTTAGCTCTTCTTGTTGCATTGATCCTTTTACCATTATATAATGCCCTTCTTTGTCTCTTTGGATCTTTGCTAGTTTAAAGTCTATCTTATCAGAGACTAGGATTGCAACTCATGTTTTTTGTTTGTTTGTTTGTTTTTGCTCTCCATGTGCTTGGTAGATCTTCCTCCATCCCTTTATTTTGAGCCTATGTGTATCCTTGCATGTGAGATGGGTTTCCTGGATACAGCACACAGATGGGTTTTGACTTTTTATCCAATTTGCCAGTCTATGTCTTTTTATTGGGGCATTTAGCCCATTTACATTTAAGATTAATATTGTTATGTGGGAATTTGATTCTGCCATTTTGATGCTAGCTGGTTGTTTTGCACATTAGTTGATGTGTTTCTTCATTGCGTCGATGCTCTTTACCATTTGGTATGTTTTTGGAGTGGCTGGTACTGATTGTTCCTGTCTATGTTTAGTGATTCTTTTAGGAGCTCTTGTAAAGCAGGCCTGGTGGTGACGAAATCTCTGAGCAATTGCTTATTCATAAAGGATTTTATTTCTCCTTTGCTTATGAAGGTTAGTTTGGCTGGATATGAAATTCTGGGTTGAAAGTTCTTTTCTTTAAGGATGTTGAATATTGGCCCCTTCTCTCTTCTGACTTGTAGGTTTTCTGCTGAGAGATCTGCTGTGAGTCTGTTGGGCTTCCCTTTGTGGATAACCCGACCTTTCTCTCTGGCTGTGCTTAGCATTTTTTTCCTTCATTTCAACCCTGGTGAATCTGATGATTATGTGCCTTGGGGTTGCTCTTCTTAAGGAATAACCTTTTGGTGTTCTCTGTATTTCCTGGAGTTGAATGTTGGCCTGCCTTGTTAGGCTGGGGAAGTTCTCCTGGCTAATATCCTGAATAGTGTTTTCCAGCTTGGATTCATTCTGTCTGTCACATTCAGATACACCTATCAAATGTAGATCCCATATTTCTTTGAGGCTTTGTTCATTTCTTTTTACTCTTTTTCCTCTAAGCTTGCTTTCTCATTTCATTGAGTTGATCTTCAATTTCTGATATCCTTTCTTCTGCTTGCTCAATTCGGCTATTGAAACTTGTGTATGTTTTGTGAAGTTCTCCTGTTGTGTTTTTCAGCTCCATCAATTCATTTATATTCCTCTCTCAGCTGTTTATTCTTGTTAGCATTTCATCAAACCTTTTTTCAAGGTTCTTAGTCTCTTTGCATTGGGTTAGAACATGATCTTATAGCTCAGAGAGTTTGTTATTACCCACCTTCTGAAGCCTGTTTCTGTCAATTCATCAGACTCATTCTCCATCCAGCCTTGTTCCCTTGCTGGTGATGAGTTGTGATCTCTTGGAGGAGGAGAGGCATTCTGGTTTTGGATATTTTCATCCTTTTTGTGCTGGTTTCTTCCCATCTTTGTGGATTTATCTACCTGTCATCTTTGTGGATGGTGACGTTCAGATGGGGTCTCTGAGTGGATGTCCTTTTTGTTGCTGATGAAGTTATTTCTTTCTGTTTCTTACTTTTCCTTCTAATAGTCGGGTCCCCCTGGTATAGGACTGCTGGAGATCCACTCCAGATCCTGCTTGCCTGGGGATCACCTGCAGTGGCTGCAGAACAGTAAGGGTTGCTGCCAGTTTCTTCTTCTGTTATCTTTGTCCCAGATGGATACCCACCAGATATCAGCCTGAGTTCTCCTTTATGAGGTGTCTCTTTGGTTATATGG
Organism: Cheracebus regulus; assembly: GCA_963574635.1. Taxonomy (NCBI): domain Eukaryota; kingdom Metazoa; phylum Chordata; class Mammalia; order Primates; family Pitheciidae; genus Cheracebus; species Cheracebus regulus. Next base: position 63,389 of record CAUYQU010063816.1, on the reverse strand, counting down.
GGGTCAGGGAGCTGCTTGAGGAGACAGTGTGTCCCTTATAGGAGCTCAAGTGCTGAGCTGTGAGCTCCGTTGTTCTGTTCAGAGCTGCTGGGCAGGTGCGTTTAAGTCTGCTGCAGCGGAACTCATAACTGCCTTTGTTTTCCACGTGCTCTGTCCCAGGAAGGTGGGGCTTTATTTATAAGTTCGTGTCATTCTGCTGCTTTTTTTCAGAGATGCCCTGTCCAGCGAGGAGGTAGCCTAGTCACAGTCTGCCAGCAGAAGCGTTGCTGAGTGGCCGTGGGCTCTGCCCAGCTGCTGTGTTAATTTTCTTGCAGTTTTGTTTATATGGGTATAGTTAGAACTGCCTTGGTAATAGCGGTCTGCCTCAGTAATGATGGTCTGCCTCAGTAATGGCAGACTGTCTCTGTAATGGCGGACTTCCTCGTTAATGGCAGACTGCCTCTGTAATGGTGGACTGCCTCAGTAGAGGTGGACTGCCTTGGTAATGGTGGATGCCCTTCCCCCCGCAGAGCTGGACCATCCAGGGTCCAGCTGTGCTTGCTGTGAAACTCTCAATCCAGAGTGTTTCAGATTGTTGGTCTTTGTGGGGATGGAACCAGCTGAGCCAAATCACCTGGCTCCCTGTTTTAGCCTCCTTTTTTTCAGTTGAATGGGTGGTTCTGTCTCTCAGGCATTACAGTTGCCAGTTGAAATGGCACCCGGATTTGTGGGAGTTTTTGTGCGGAGACCCACTGTACTGGCTGAAACAGCCACGCTGGAGACTTGTGGTGCTTTTCCACCTGGAAATCTCCTGGTCTGTAGGCAGTAAAAATTTGTTTGGAAATGTGATCACTCACCCTCTGTGTTTTTGCTGGGAACTGCAATCCTGAGCTGTTCCTATTTGGCCATCTTGGATTCTCCAGCAAAGAACTTCTTTTGAAATTGAAGATAAAAGAAATGGAAGTCAAAGTGAATCCTGTCTACACATGGAGGAATTTTTATGTCTACAAGATGAAACCAGGGAATCCAAATAGAAAAATAATGAGAGAATATTGTGCCAGTGAGGGAAGGGGTTGCAAGGAGGAAAGGAGAAAAACATTTATAAAATTAGAATCTCAGGGAAAGAGATCGTGGTTTAAAACATGTTAATGAACTCATAGCCAGTCTATATATGTTCTAATATTTACTAGAAAAAGTGTAATTTGTATGATACTTTTGTAAATACATCTACTTTGAGTGAAAGGTAACTTAATATGCTAATTTTGCTTTTGCTGTAAATTTGGAAACATCCTTTGCCTTTCCCACCCCATCTTCAAAAAACACTCCAAAGACCTTTCAGAATAAATAAGTAGATTGATCTTCTAGTTAAAAACTGTTAACACCATGGATATTAGGAAAACAACTCCCAAAAGAAAAATTGCATGTCTTCTAAAATGGCAGGACCTGATATAACCAGTCTGAATTGACATTTTCTAAATAGAATGTGTCTATCTGTATGGTTTTAGAGAAAAGTCAGTTAGGTCAATTTAGAAAAAAGAAGCCTCATAGAGAAAAATGTTTTTAGTATTCACATCAGCTGTGTTCAAGAAAAAGACTTGGCCCACAAACTTGAATAGTTAGTTTATTGTCTAGTAGGTTTATAAGTTTACTTATACTGACAGGACCAGATAAAATATAACTTCTTTTTGAAAAAATAATTAACTGGTTGGAGTTTCCTCATTAAACTCTATGTTGCTGGATAATATGTATATGGAGGTGACAACCAAAGATCTGACTCCAAACTGGTAATTCAGTTTAATGTAATAATAAAAGAACTTTTTAGATAAATGCTGAGTCTTAGAGTTCTATCCTCTTCCTTGTTCCTTTGCAGGTTGATCATATGGGAAAGGATATGATATGTCTTATTGGTAATGAAAGGTAGAAATTTCCATGGAATCTTCTGTAATCTTGCTGATCTCTGCTAGATATAACTAGTCTGGGTTAATACCTGACTGATGACAACTAGTCTCTATGTTGCATTAAAACATTTCATAGTTGGTATCAACCAGTTGATTTTGACCTGGTAACATAATCAGATCCCTAACCTGATCTGTTAGCTTCTTAGTTTTTGCCCTGGGATTTCCCTCCATTTGGGGCAGGTCAACTCAACTGTCTTCCATGTACCCACAGGACACATGGGGACCTCTATGCTTCTGTACACTATGCCACGTGGGAACCAATGGAGGTCTTTGTTTTAATTTATTTCACTCAGTTTATTTTGATTTGGCTGCTTTCAGGTTTCCTTGGGGGTTGTCTGTAAGAAAATTGACTTTTAGAGTCCTAAGTTTTTACCAAACTTTCTAACATAACTCCCTACTTTGGGGTTTTGGCCATGAGAAAGAATATCACATCATGTGTCTGAGTGTCTGCTTCTGTCAGTACTGAAATTTTACCACCTTTTGCTTGCTATTTGGCCAATGTCTCTCTAATATTAAGCTCCTTTATGAAGGCCATTAAGCCTATATTCTTATTCCAAAATAGCAGATAAGGGAATTGTATGACATTGTCTTCCTCTGACAGAGTGTGCTTTGAAGTCTTTTGTATTATTGCGAAGAAAAGTAGATTATCTCTTTATATTCTTGCTGTAACAAGCTGTTAATACTCTGTTCCTCAATGTCCCTGTGACATTCCCTGTAGCAATCCCCTATAGTAACTCTAAGGCCTAGACCAACTAGAGAGAATGTCATGTGGACAGAAATGTAAATGGGAAAGACACACTTAAATAGTTTAAACAGTATTACTCTACTTATAATGGTAGAGTGCATCCCAATTGACATAATTGGGATGCTGTTAGGGGGTCAGGAGAGATTGGTGATATTTATCAGAAGTTTCAGAGCCAAAAACAGGAGAGAAAAAATATCTGTCATATATTTTCTCCCCTTGATATATTTTATCTTATAATTTCAGTGTAAACTGTATTTCTTCTGATAACCTTAAAGAGTTTGATATGCCTGTTCTGAGAAATACTTTGTAAAGCTAAAAGTCTTCCTAGGCATGCAGTTGGGTTAAGTTTTCACAATATGTCTAATCCTGTCTATGTGGGAGTTGAGGAATAGGAGGGCATTTTTATGTTTTTCTTTTTCTTCTTCTTTAACCATTAACTTATTTATATTTGAGATTATAAGCAATTTTGGAAACATGCCTTTCAGTACAAATTACCTAATTCAGTGTTTATGTAACTCTTTCTGTACTTCCTTGAATGGATTTTTATTTGTGCTTCTTTTATATGGCATGCTATTTTCTATCTCCTTTAGAGGTAATCAAGTAGCAATGGAGAAAAGATATACTATTTGGATGATAAAGCCTGTCAAATTCTCAGTATGATTTTTATTATTGCTCACATTTTGAGAGTAAAGTATAGGTCCTCAGTCCTCAGTTAAGTTTTTGCCTCATTTCAACTTTGGCCGCCCAAAAGATTTGTGCTTATAGACTCCAAAAGTGAGAAGGAAGTCAAAACACAATCTCTAGGCCTTGGAATATTCTCCTTGTGTTTTATAGAGGCCAAAATTCAGGGAACCGTATTTAAGTGTGACCTCTCCAAAGTCATCTCATTCTGCTCTCATGTTTTCTCAATTCCTTCAGCCACATTGGCCTCATTCGTGTTCTCTGGGGATTTTGAAACAGTATTCTCTGCCAGGAATGTGGCTACCTGGGTTTTGACATGATTTGTTCAGGTCAAAATGTCATCTCTTCAGACAGATCTTCCATAATTTCTCTAACCAAACTGTATAGCTGTGCAACTGTGGCAGCTAAGGCTGCTCTAACGAAGTATAACAAACATAGTTCAATCAATGGAAATGTATTGTCTCATAATTCTGGAGGCTAGAAATCCAAGATCAAGGTATTGGTAAGGCTGGTTTCTTCTGAGGCCTCTCTCTTAGCCTGTAGATGACCGTCTTCTCCCTGTGTCTTTACATGATCTTCTCTGTGTGTCTGTGTCCCAGTCTCCTCTTCTTTAAGGACACCATATAGTCAAACAGGCTTAAAGATAACCCTAAAGACTTCATTTTATCTTAATTATCTCTTAAATACCTTATCTTTAGTCACATTTTGATGTCCTGGGAGTTAGGACTTCAACATATGAATTTTGTAAGTATGCAATGTAGTCCATGACAATTACCTAAAATAATATGATCTTTTTGTTTATTTACTTTCTTTTACCTTTCCTCTCCACTGGACATAAAACTCCACAAAGTCAAGGCTTTAACTAGTTTTTTGCACACTCTCAAACTACCGCCTAAACAAGTGCCTGGCTCTGAGTATAGGCCAATGATCTTTATTTTTAAACTGAATTACTTAAATAGAAATATATGTAATTTCTCCCAAATTGAAAAGATTTATTACTGCTATTACTAAAATTCTCCTGCTGCATTCTTTGATTTGCAAATATTAAAAATAATGTAAGAAAATGTAAGGAATTTCTTGTTCTAAGCTCATACTCTGAGGTAAGAGGATAATGCTTGGATCATAGCTCTTTTTACCACTCTTGGAACCCTGTCTGTGTAACTCAACACTAGCATAGGTTTCTAGAGGCCAGTTTAGATTTTCTTACAACATCAGTAAGGCATAAAAGTTGACTTTCTTTTTGTTTTAACAGGATATTTTCACTCCTGTAGTGTCTTTAATATTAAATGACTTTGAAGACATTCTTTTCAGCTAAAACATTATTAGTATTACTTTACCTTATTTAGATTTTCTATGAAATAATTCAATTCTCCCATTAGAATCACTCATATTTCTGATGCTGTACAGCATCATAGTATCTAAATGATGTGTTGTTATTATTGTTAATTGTATGATCTGACAACATTGAATTTTACTTGAACCCCGTGCTTCTGGAACATAGTTGGGATTAAGAGATTCCCCCCACACCTTTATATTCTGGAAAAAAAAATCCTTCCCCATATGAGTTAGATAAGATTTATGAATGCCCCTATTTAGCTATGACAAGGCCAGACATATGATTAGCTGAACCATCTTTTCCCCATTGATTACTGTATTTTGTTTCAGTTTCTTTCCTTTCCCGAATATGCTCTCAAATTTGATCCTCCCTCGGCCTGAGCCAGCATACAGCCCACGCTTAACTGCAAGCTTCTGAGAATAGGCCAACCACTGAGAAAACATTCTCCGAGTTGCAGTCAGATCTTGCCAGCCTTCCTCCTCCCACTTTTCTGCATCTGGTTCTTTCTAGGCGTGTTGACTCTTTCCTATAAAAGAAAAACTCTTTCTGTTTAATTTTCGAAAGGCTTGTAGATCTTAAGTCAGGCTTTCTCTCTATTGCAATTATCCCTCTCTCCTTATTGAAATAATCCTTCTGAATATATTCTTTCTTTAGTTAGGTCTAAATTTTGCTTTTTATTTTACAAATCAATCATGGCAAATTTATTTTTATATTGCTAAAGACCAAACTTAGTAATTCAATATGTGGACTGAGTTTCATATTTGACTTTTGTATGAGTTAAAAAATAAATAAATAAATAAAGTCCATTTATGGTAAGGTTCATTTCATTGTATTTTTGATAAGTTTAAATCTTGGCAGCCACTGCTGGTACAGTAAAGAATGCATCATGAGCTGTTTATTCTTGTGATCATTCCACATAAATATTATATGCTGAAAATACTCATAATTGAGGACTTGTTAAGGAACTACAAACTTGGATTAAGGAAAATAGGTTGGCTTGATGTTTACTGATGGAATGGTCTTGTTTCAGGGATTGAATTTGCTAAAAAATGTAATTGGATGATTGCTAATAAGTTAGAAAAAAATGTGAACTCTAAAAAGTTTTAAATATATCTTATTAGCTTAAGTACTATCAGTTTTGTTTATCTGACATTTTAAATTTCAAAAATGGCCATGGCAAGGATCAGCAAACATTTCTGGAAAGATCCAGTAAGTTTAGAGGTCTTGTAGACCACCCTTAGATTTAGTAATTCAAGACAACAACCCTAAGAACTCAGAAAAGCTATTATACTCACAGTGACAGTTTATTACAGCAGGAGAATATGGTTAAAATCAGCAAAGGGAAAGCATGCATGGGGCCAAGTGCAGAAGAAACCAAGCTCAAGCTTCTACCTGTCTTTTTCCAGTGGGTATATGACCAGTGCTTAATTCCCCCAGCAAAAATGTGTGACAACATTGCTAGCCAGTGAAGCTCATCCAAGTCTTAGTATCCAAATATTTTATTGCAGGTTATTTTCTAGGTTCTCCAGAGGCCAAACTAAAACTGTGTGGCCTAAGTACCCACCGTAAATTACAATTATTAGCACAAACTATGTGGCATGGCCAAAGGCCCCAGATAAACCAAGATATTCCATGTCTCTGCGTCCTACCAGAAGTTTAATAATATAAGATGTTGTTAGAACTATATCAAAATGGAGATGCTTTGTGGTATCAAAATTTCAGAATACTCCTTTGTACTCTTTTATTACTTACTCCAGATTATTTCACTAAAATATCTTGGGCTTAGAGGTTATTTCCAGGAGCTGGTCAAGGGCCATCCTTTCATTGGAATGTGCAGGATTTGAACATCCCAGACCTCCTGAGTCAACCCTCTTTCTGTAATGGGCCAGGTAGCATATATTTTTGGTATTGCAAGATATATGATCTCAGTCATAACTACTCAATTTTGCCATTGAAGTGCAAAAGCAGCTATAGACAATACATAAATGAATGAGCATGATTGTATTCCAATAAAATTTTATTTACAAAAACAGGTAGACAACCAGATTTGGCCCATAGGCCATTGGTTGCCGACTCTTGTTCTAAAGTATGCAATATAAAATTAGATGTTGGAAAATTGATTATCGAATTCCACTGCTTAGATAGCTTTGCTTTAGGTTCATTTCTTTGCATAAAGACTAAAGATAAAATGTTGCAAATAATGTTTCTAATGTAATGAAAAGCTGGCAATCTTTAAAAATATTTATTTTCTCCTAATAAAATTCAAGCTGTATGTCTGTTACATAAATTCTAAATGATAATTTCTCTCATACTTGTGCAAATAAATATATTTTTTCCTCTTTAGAAAATATAAAATTAATCTGAAATGAAGCTAAAAAGAGGATTATAACATTCCAAGATGAAAAGTCAGATTATTTGTAGTAAAAGAGATTTAATTAATTATTTGGCATTTTTAATTAATTTGGCAAAATTGCTAAATATGTCATATCGTCTACTTCTCTGTGGAATTCTTGATTTAATTTTCTTTCATGAGCTATTCAAGGTATGCCTCTTGCCTCTGAGTTCTCCAGTTGGTTTAACTTTAGAAGCTAGTACCTTATCTGAAAGCAAGAACCTTATCAGAGTTCTTGATTTTCAATTTAGTCTTTTGGTTTTGCTCTATAGTTCCCTATAGAATAGTAAAACTCTGTTTCAGAATCAAAATGGGCTTGCATGATGAACATATTTCAGAGTACATTTGATTTTCAAAAAATTTTGATGGGGCAAGCCTTAATGCTCTATTGACAGGAATATAAAAAAATCAGATGATCAGTTATAATCACCAATTTGTCTTAATACTATGGCTCTTTTGAAAATACCTGTACAAAGACAAATGATATTTTGAAAATCTTATTGGTTTATTTTTGGAGACTACTATAATGACTATCTTAAAACAGATTAAGACGAGAGAAGAAATATTGTTCTTGACAACTTTCTTAACTATCCTTTTGAAAAACATCATGAAGAATAAAGTAAATTTTTAATATTTGCATTAAATACTGATTATTAAAAAATCGACTGATACCTTTTCAACTATCTAGAAAATGAACCTAAATACGGAAAAGCACTATTACCTGAAATTATCTTTCACAAAGGTATATAACATTGTATAATTTCTCAAAATTAGTTCAATGTTCCCCAAACATTTTTTATCACCAGGAATTTCTTCAGTTGTCTTTTACTTTTAACTCAGAAATTTCATTTTCTGAAAAGTTTTGGCAGCAAAGCACTTACTGAATAATAATTGATTTTCCCATATTTAATTAGTCAATGGCACATAAAATTGACTGACCAACAGGATTTGGAATCACCATGACACAATATATTTGGTGGATACTGTTAGAAGCAAGAAAATATTTTAATTTATTTAGTTTGTCTGGTATTGTTTAAGGAAAACATCTAGTTTTGTTTTTGGGGGTGGCGTGATTAGGCTTTTTGTGGAACACTCCTCCACACGGGGGTACTGAAGCCTGTTGTCCCTAGTTCTCGTAGCTGGTTGGCTTTATTTTATTTTTCAGAGTCACCTTTATATAAAAGAATTAACATATCCACATACTATTTTATATTCTTGATCTCTAATGCTTGGTCTAAATTTTGCCACAACATATTATTTTTAATGAGACTTTCAGGGTTTGAAAGATGTTTACAAATTGAAAGAGGGCAGGCAAAACAGTGGTGTATGATGATCAGCTACTAAGCAGTGGTGATTTCTTTTCTCAATCTACTTAGAGATGAGTTTCAAAGATGAGCACAGAGAGAAGAGCAGTCTAAGGTAGACTATAATCTTCCTAAGTTTTCTGCAGACATAAATCTTTTATACCCTGAACCTATTGGAGGCTGCTCAGTGGATTTGCTGGCTGTATTCCTTTCTCTTAATCCCCAGGTGAAGCTGCCTGTTGATATCCTTGTTTTCCTGCAAGGTCCAGCTCTTGTGCACTCTCCTCCAAAGTTACTCATTTTGTCATTGTCTTCCATTATTTATGTATTCATTATAGAATTATTAACATTATTTATGGATTCACTATAGAATTATTAACATTATTGAATAAAATGTCTCTTCTTGTATGAGGTTCAAAAGCCCCATATGAAAAAGATTTTATTGTGATACATATATTTGCATATTTTAGAGCTCCTAGCACTATTCTAATTTTAAATTTTATAGACACCCTAATAATGTCTTTTCAAATATCTAATTTACTTTAAAAAATAAAGTCTTAGTCATCTATTTGGATAATTTCTGGAGCACTAAGAGTCTTGACTATAGCTTTTCTGTTTAATGCTGCCTTCTTTAATTGGTTTGACATTTGTTCTTTACTTATTACCCTGCTGTTAAAGCTCTGTACATTATTTCCTTTTCCTTCCCTATATTTATATTCTGATAACTGGTATATTATTTTTAAAATTTATTTTTAATTAATACATAGTAATTGTATTTATGGAGTACACATAATATTTTGATACATGCATACAATGTGTAATGATCGAATCAGGGTAATTGGGATATTTATCACCTCAAACATTTATCATTTGTTTGTGATGGGAACATTTCAAATTATTCCTTCTAGCTATTTAAAAATATACAATAAATTATTGATAACTGTAGTCATCCTACTGTGTTATCAAACAGGAGAACTTATTCTAACTGTATTTTTGTACCCCTTCACCAAATTCTCTTCGTCTGTCCCTCCCCATACCCTTCCCAACCTGTAGAAACCATCATTCTGTGTTTTACCTCCATGAGATTCTCTTTCTTAGCTATCACACATATGACTGAGAAGAATGACATTTGTCTTTTTCTGCCAGCTTATTTTACTTACCATGATATCCTCTAGGCTCATCCCTGTTGCTGTAAGTGACAGGATTTTTTTCTTTCTTTCTTTCTTTTGGCTGAATAATATTTCATTGTCCATGTATACCACATTTTCTTTATCTATTCATCTGTTGATGGACTCCTGGGCTGATTCCATACCTGGGGTATTATTAAAAGTGCTTCAATAAACATGGTCATGCAGGTGTCTCTTCGGTTTACTGATTTCCTTTCTTTGAATAGATATCCAGCAGTGGGATTCCTGGATTATGAGGTAGTTCTTTTTTTTTAGTTTTTTGAGGAATCTTCAAATTATTAGAAAGGTTGATTTTAATTCTTTATTATTTCTTAATTTGGCCATTTTGTACCACTGTTTTCTTAGTTTGTTGTCTACAAATAATACATCTTTAGTTTATTGTTAAACTACCAAGGTATGTTAAATCACTCAGTAATCAAAGGGTGTGGTAGAGATTGGTGGGAGACCTAACATAGTGGTCCCCAACTTTTTTGGCACCCTGGACCAGCTTTGTGGAAGGCTGGGGTGGCAGGGGTAAAAGGGGGAATGGTTTCAGGATGAAACTCAGATTCCTCAGATCATCAGGCATTAGTCAGATTCTTAGAAGGAGTGCCCAACCTAGCAGTTTACAATAGGGTGTGAGCTCCTATGGGAATCGAATGCTGCTGCCAACAGAAGGCAGAACTAGGGTGGTAACGCTTGCTCCGCAGCTGCTTACCTCCTGCTGTGCAGCTCAGTTCCTAATAGGCCATGGAATGCTGCCAGTCCATTGCCCAGAGGTTGGAGACTCCTGTTCTAAAGTCAATTTTCCCTTCACCCCCCAGTCATAGGATGCTCATGTTTCAGCAGAGGCAGTTGGCTGCCAGAATAAAAAGAACATTTTTCTGCCTTCATTGCAGCCAGGAGTGACCATGTAACTAAATCTGGCTGAGTGACTATATGTGGCAGCTTCTGGGCTTCTTAATATATAATGACACACTTTTGCTCAATTTTTTTAAACCCTTCTTTTTTCCTGCTTCCTATTCTGATCCCCTGGTTCCAACTTCCCCTTTGAACCATGAGGATGAGAATACAGATGGTGAAGCAAACAGCTGGAAAAGATTTTGGATCCTTAAGACTTAGTGGACTGGAGCTGCCCTCTGCCTCAGGCCTATTAAGAAACAGAATTCCTGTTTGGTTTAACCAATGTTAGTCTAGCTCTTCCTTACTATCAGGTGATTCTAGTCCTAACTGATATACAGGGCATTACCTATATTAATATATAAATGTCTGAATTCTTACACAAGGCCTTTAAGGTTCTCAGGTTATTTAGTCAGAATTGTACTCTTTATGGAATAATCTTATACGTCTATCAGTGGCTTAAACTTCATAGATTATTATTATAAAAATCTGAAATTTCTGGTCTATGGCAATATGACCAGGACATGGCAGTTAATTACAGTGGCAGATTATTTTAGAGACAGTTCTCTTCCTGAACAGTGCTTTCATGTCTCTTGGGTCCATCTTTACAATCTGCAAATTTTAATTAATGCTTCAGTTACTTGACTTGCATGATTTTTAAGCTGCTTTGGTGAAAACAGTAATTTGACAGAGATGACTTGGCAGTTTTATAAACTAGTAATCGGAAATCAATGTGCGGTAAACTTTGGGCAGAAAACATAATGAACAGACCAGCCCATAGGGACAAAAGATTATATGTTAATACTATGAAAAGGTCAGAACTGTACTAATTAAATTAAACCTGTGAGGCATTCCGAGCACCATTTCTGAATTATAGTATTCCTTCAGGAAATAGAGGATTGGGCAAGTGATAGTTGTATAACACTGAGTCAGTTACCAATCATGCTTACTATATATATTATATATATTTTTAAATACAATGGGGACTCAACAGTATCTTGTCTTTTTTAAAAAGCAAGCACATATAATTAAGTGAAATGAAATTTTTATTAGAAAGAAAAAAAGATCCTGGCCTTTAAAATTGATACTTGGATCCATTGAGAATTTTTTAAAAACAAGTATTAATAGATTATATATTTCTATTTTCAATCAAAGTGTATGTCTTTAAGAAGATTCACTTCTGCTTATATCTCCATAGCTGTTTACATTTACTTATATAATAATGTGTAATACATTTTATTATAGTCAGTTGTTTTTGTCTGTCCTGATTAACAGTGTTCTTTGAAGGCAGAGGCTGCATTATTTATATTCTTCAAATAAAAAGCATTACTAGGCACATAGTGGATAATCAAATTCTTGGAAAAAATAAATGAATATATGAATGTATACATATGTAAAATACTGAATAAATATGAAGAATATTTCCTGTTTGTCTAAAACTTTGTGAAAGGTGGTGGTGGTGGTGGGGTGGATTTTCTTCTGTTACGTTCATTGATGAATAAGGTGTAGAAAAGTGCCTGGATCATAATCGTGTGTGTGTGTGTGTGGTGTGTGTGTGTGTGTGTGTGTGTGTCTGTGTGGTGGGGGATATTTATCAAGCCTAAGTTATCTGGAACTTTGTTTTTGCTCATTTAATCCTTCCTACAGTTATATGAAGTACACGATACTATCATCTTCCTGTCTTATTTACGACACAGGCCACACAGCGTTTCTGGAAGTGTCTAGACCGTGACTGTGAGGCAGTTAAACCTGTGAGGCATTCCCAGCACCACTTCTGCATTATAACATTCCTAGGAGTAATAGGCAACAGGATTAATCTCTTCAGCCTGCTCCAGTTGATTGGGGGTAGCCCCCAGACCACTGTTTTGAGAAAGATTCTGAAGCTTCCTTTATAAAAGATGTTCTTATAGGCTTTTCCACCTGGCATGAATGCATGGGAAATAAAGAGGAAGCATGGCATACTTCACAGAAATAGATCTGGGGAACATATTATTTAGTTTATTTTCACGTAATAGAAGACGTTCATTTTCTTATCTTCTCTGTGCAATGCTGGTATTTAATTCCTGGGTTTACATTGTTGATTCCCCAACTGAATAAAATTAAGCATCAATCTTGCTCGACATTAACATTTACAAATAATGTGATCTTGTGTTAATTTATTTACAAAGCTTAAGAACTCCTTTTTCTCCCCTGTAAAATGAAGTTAATAATAGTATCTATATTATAAGATTTCGGTGATGATTAAATTATATATAACATGTTATGCACTGTCCTTGGCAAATAGTAAGGCCTCAGTAAGTGTTAGCTATAAGAATTTTATTCTCTTATCAATGCTTTGAGATTTTAAAGGTAATAAGGAATCTTTACTACTAAATAGATCTCTGGCTTTTATTTTTTTCTGTAAGGCTAGCCCTACTTCCAGAGATAAGCAATTTCATAAAGAGAATTGCTAGGAAAGGGAAGCTTGACTTTATAAAAAATAAATTGACAAATGTCTGTAACAGATGAGCCTTCAATATAAGTGTTTTAGAGAAGTGAAATGGAGGTTCAGAATTTTCAAAGTTTAGATTTGGTAAATTCAAGGACCTGAAAGAGTTTCATCATATTTTCAAAATTAAAGCAAATGCCAGACCTGGGATTTATCTATGCACATAATCCAGATATGCAGCAAGCAGCTAAACACTGAGCTGGGTGATCTTCCATTTCTTCATACACAATTCAAAGAGGCCAGTCAGAGAGCTATTCTTAGGCCTTCAGCTGAGAAATCAACATTTCAAACCAAAATGGATGAAGGGGCATCCCCGAGTGGGTACAAACAATGTGACCCAATTTATACTAGCCTTAAAGTTTTATTGCTTTGCATTCTTTAGTAGATGCCAGAGGTAAGTGTTCTTATAAAGAAAAATATCTGCATCCAAACATGTTTTTAAATATCTGAAATTATGCTCTGTAAAGAATAGACCAGATAAATATGTATTTCCTCTAAAAAGTATTAGGAAATATGTTTAAATACATTTTGTCATTTACTTATTGAAATGTTATGAAGCCATAAAAATGATAATTATTCAGACAATATATCAACATGAAAACATTGCAATATTAAAATGTAAATTAAAAATACAGAGCAAAGCAATGAATATAAAATTTGAGCATAACTGCATAAAATATGTATATAGACAAACACTAGAAGGCAATCTATAAATCTTAGTATGGTATAGTGTTAAGGTAGAAGGATACGTAAAACAGTTTTTTCCCTAAGCATTAAAAATGCTCTAAAGTCAGTGAAGCTGCTACTTGGTAATTTTTGTTTTACTTAAAACTTACAAGATAAGCCTGGTCACGGTGGCTCATGCCTGTAATCCCAGCACTTTGGGAGGGCAAGGTGGGCAGATCACCTGAGGTCAGGAGTTTGAGACCAGTCTGGTCAACATAGAGAAATCCCATCTCTACTAAAAATACAAAAATTAGCTGGACGTGGTGGTAGGCACCTGTAATCCTAGCTACTTGGGAGGCTGAGGCAGGAGAATCACTTGAACCCAGGAGGCGGAGGTTGCAATGAGCCAAGATGGTACCATTGCACTCCAGCCTAGGTGACAAGAGCAAAACTCCATCTCAAAAAAAGAAAGATAAAAGGACATGTCCTACAATCCAAAACTTTCTGTTATAAATACATGCTATATAAGGAATACTAGTTAAAACATTTTTACGGTAATAACATTATATGCACTTTAATTCCTAAGTATTGGTGTACACTTGTATTTAGTACTACTGTGTGCCAAGCACTACACTAAATATTGAGGATACAAAAATAAAAACATATCATCTCTGCTTTTGAAGGACTAACAGCCTATTGTCCCAAAATAGTGCCCCTCCAATAGCACATGAAGAGCTATTTTCTTACCTGGTCTTTGCATCTCTGTGCTCCTAACTGAGCTAACAGTTACTCCTTCATGTTTTTAGGTTCTAATGCCCACTTTCTGAAACAAATGTTTTGACTCATTCAGATATTTGTACCTAAACTCAAACCAAATGGCAATATGGCTAGATATAAAATTGGAATATAATGACTGCTGTGATTGAATAGATATCATTTTCAAGAGAAGTCAGTTCTTACAGAGCATAAGTAGAGAAGCCAGTTCTTACAGAGCATAAACTTTTGGTACTAAGAAGCCAGAAAATGGAACATATTTATTTTCAGAAATCTAAATTTACAGACATAAAACGTTCTGATTTCTATTTATCTAATTTATTATGAGGGCTTCCCAGTAAGAAAGGATATTAAAAATCAGGACCCCAAACTCATTTAGCCAAAGGAAAAAGTCAAGCTGGCAACTGGGTCATGCAAACCTGGTTCCTAAATGAAATGGCTACAAGATAAAAAGCTACACGCCTCCATATTCCACCCACAAGGAAATTCTTGGTGAGCTGTTAAAATTTCACCATGGCAATGCAAATTGATAGCTTATCGTTACAGATATGGTCACCCCAGGCCCACCAGACACAAATGCATATCTGATTGTTCCCCTGCCCCATTTTGTCTATATTATCTTATGTAAAATGCAGATTCCCTGCAATATTTTTCTGCCCTATTTGTCTATGTCATCTTATGTAAAAAAATACAGATTCACTGAGCCAGACAAAGGTATGAATGGCTATTTTTCCCTAACCACCTCTTACAGGAAAACTGTGTACTTCCAGTATCCTGCCCTTTCCCCTTTAAATTTGGAGCCCTCAAAATCATCTTTGGAGAAAGGCATAGACCTGCCTTCTGGGCACAAGTCCTTAACTTTAGCAAAGAAATCTCCAAAAATGATTGAGACTTGTCATTTTTCTCGATTGATACCAGTGAAACAGGACTAAAAGGCTGTATATAGATATACTACAGGAGATTTATTATGAGAATTGGCTGATGTGGTTATGGAGGTCAGAAAGTCCCACAGTATGTTGTCTGCAACCAGGAAGGCGGGTAGTATAACTCGGTCTAAGTCCAAGGGCCCAAGAATCAAAAGCTCCGAAGTCTGAGAGTAAAGATTGATGTCCCAGCTCAAGAAGAGAAAGAGAAATAGAGCAAGAGAGAGAGAGCTCACCCTTCTTTTGCCTTTCTGTCCTATTCAGGCCCTCAAGGACTGGCTGGTGCCTGCCCATATTGGTGAGAACAGATCTTCTTTACTCAGTCTAGTGATTCAAATGCTGTTCTTTTTTGAAACATCCTCCTAGATACACCCAGAAGTAACATTTTACCAGCCATTAGGGCATCCCTTAGTCTACTCAAATTGACCTGTAAAACTAATCTTCGTGCTCAACACAACTGAAAGACAACATTTTCTTTTAATAATCAAAAACTTTGGCCAGCTTAATCAAATAACTGCCTATTCCAGAAGACAGATTATTATAATCACATTTTAGAACCTGAATGAGTTAAACTTTGGGTTTCACCTGAATCCACTGAAAATGCTGTTTTTTTAATTTGCATTTTGCAGGGAAAAGATACAGTGCTTTTCTTTGGTTTAATTTATTTTTTCTCATTTTGTTTCTTTTAAAAAAATTGGCAGATAATATTGTGTGTATTTATATACACCATTATGTTTTCTAGCAAATATATATGTAGACTGGTTAAATGTAGCTAATTAATAAATGCAATATCTCACGTAGTTGTCATTTTTATTGTGAGGACACTTAACATCTACTCTCTTTGCATTTTTCAAAATACAAAACTAAACTTTCAGTATTGCTTTAAGAAAGTATATTTTGGAAAATAAAGTACATTTAATTTAAATCAGATTTGTATTTTTCAATCTTAGTCCTAGGACTGGGTACTAGCTTCTCCATAATGTGGTGATAGCAATTGATACTCTCTTTCTATGTGTATTTATGATATTTGTAAGGCCACTAAATAGTCATGAGTGTTCATTTTTATTATAGATAATATTATTACAGATATGCCTTAGGCAAAAATCTTTCAAAAAAACTTTGTGATCAATATTACTTGGTAGTTCAGATAAATAATTATAATTTAGAATATATATTAAAACAATTACTATTGTTTGAATCCCAAACATTAGGAATACATGTGCTAATGTGGTGCAGATAGAAGTAAACTATAATATTCGAGGAAATTTTATACAATTTCTGTTTAAAATATGTGTGCTTTCCCATGTTCAGTCTGAGTTGCTTTGAAAATGAACAATTTTCTTTCAGTGTAGATCCATTCAGTTCTGAGAGGTGACTTATGATGGAAATTCTTTGATGCAACTGTTAATGAGGAATTCTCAGAACTCTGACACACAGGAAATGGCATACACTATTGAGAACTTTCAGATTTTTTTGAGAAGAGAGACAAGGTGAGAAACAATATTGCACTCTTGTTTTTCTAGTCTCCCGTATTTGACTAGGAACTTTCATGGGGATGTTAGTAAAAACATTTGTTGGCAGGGCCAAGCTTGTAATTATATTCAAAATGCTTCTAATAGCTTCATGTAAAGTATTTTTTGGACACACAAATATAAATTCTCTTGTTTCACTCATGCTTGATCATTTGTGAGGTCTGTGGAGCTACCACTTCATATCAACATAACATAAAGAGCTACATCAGCTAGTGTGGTAATTCCCCCAATTTTGATTTTATTCCCAGCACTTTTTAATTCATGTTGGTCCTTGTACAGAAAGAAAACTCTTTTGAGATTTCCTGTGAGTAGACTGCATCAGTTCCTTTCATTTTTATAGCTAATCTCTTGCATTCACCAGGTAATGGAGTAGGTAAATTCCCTGGTGTTTGAGATTCAGTTCTCCAGTTGGCTGCAGTTCATTCCAGTCAATAATTCTTGACTATTTTGAGTCAGATGCCTTATTGCTCCTCTCTCCTTTTTCTTCTGCAAATGCTGATATTGTGTAGCTCTTGTAGATGTTGGTGATTTATTTGTGTTCTTCTCTTAGTTTGTGCAATATTTAGGCAAGTTACAGCTTTTCATGTCTCTCTGCAATGGTTGAGATAATCATAGTACTGCCTTTGTATGTTTGTCGTGAAGATTCAATTGCTTGATATAAAAAACAAGTACGACGCTTGGCACAGAGTAAGTGCTTGATTTAGCATACATTCTTATGATCCTCTACTTCAATAAATGCCATTACTATTCCTTCATTACCAGAGCAACCACCTGGGGAATCATCAAATTCTTCCCTCACCTACATCCAATCATTAAATGTCTAGTCACCAATTATTAAAGGGTACCATTTTCTCAATGAGTTTTCCTCATTGAGTATTACTCTCCAGCCATGTGGAATCCACAGAGTGAACAGAATGACTTTTATAATGCATAATATGTGATATGGTTTGGCTCTGTGTCCCCACCCAAATCTTGTTTTGAATTGTACTCCCATAATTCCCACATGTTATGGGAAGGACTCGGTGGGAGAGAGATCATTTGAATCCTGAGGGTGGTTCCCCCATACTGTTCTTTTGGTAGTGAGTAAGTCTCATTGGATCTGATGGTTTTATCAGAGGTTTCCACTTTTGCATCTTTTTCATTTTTCTCTTGCCACTGCCATGTAAGAAGTGCCTTTCACCTCCCACCATGATTCTGAGATCTCCCCAGCCATGTGGAACTGTAAGTCCAATTAAACCTCTTTTTCTTCCCAGTCTCGGGTATGTCTTTATCAGCAGCATGAAAACAGACAAATACATTATGATAAATCACTTTCCAGAACAAAACTCCCTGGTAGCTCCTCATCCTTGGAATGGTTTTACCAAATTCTTCAAAATGTGACTTCTGCATACTTGATTGCTTAGCCTCATTTCTTGCCACACAAACTTTCTTAAGCTTCATACACAAGACTACCTTATGTGAACTGGATTTCTTTTAACACTGCTTGTTTTTTCTCTCTTCTCTCACCTTGGCCTTGAAATTTCTACTTAGCATTCAAGGTTCAGCTTAGCCATCACAACTTTCAGAGATGACTTGCCCATATAAACAAGTTTAGGTGTACTCTTGATGTTTCTCCAATTGCTTTGTGACTACTTCCCTTGTAGACTTCTGAATACAGACAGTGCACATTTCTGTCTCTTTCAATAGAATGTAAACTTCTAGGCAGGAGCTGGGGCGTTCTTTGTTGTATTTCTGTTCCATGTACACCATATGGTGTATAATATCTATCCAATGCTGCTTCAATGAATGAATAAATGAATACATAACTGTGATGTTGTTAAATGAATTACACATAGCATTTTTGGTATATTGTTTTAGGCTTTTAAAAAATAAATATGTTAGTATTTCTTCCTATAAATATAAAGGTTTTTCTAAAATGACCTTTAAAAAACTAGAGTTGTTTGTCTTAGAAAACCCTTGTCGTCAAATCAATTCCCTTAAAATTGTAGAGTTGCTTAGACATAAGGAAAGAAGAGAGCATAACAAGTTAATGAAGGAAACAAGAATTCGTGGAAATGTTTTGTCAGCCTTGAAATTGCACATAGAATTGAAAATACACTGTTTCTAAGTCCTTGTTGTTACATACTCTTTTCATTCAACGCACTATTCCATTAGCCTGCCATACCTCATCCCAGGACTATATTTCCATAGCAAGGCCTGAGACAATTTTACGTGGAACACCCAGCCACATGGATGCCTAGAATGAGAGCAGTTTTGTCTGGCAGCAATAGGAATTCAAAACTATAACTTGTGATTACATATTTTAACTGAGCATGTAAAGAATAGACGTGTTGTTGAGAAGTAAAATCATTTTAGTTTTGGGAGGATATTAATAAACATGAACTTTTGTATTATTTTAAAGAATATATTATTATTACATAAATAATTCTTTTTATAGGAAATTGATAGCAAGTATCTATTGTTTTAAGGTTGTGATGTCAGTATGGTAGCCCCTATTCACATATGGTTATTGGGTACTTGAAATGTGGCTAGTCCAAATTGATATGTTCTGTAAGTGTAAAATACATAAAATATTTCAAAAATTTGGTTTACAAAGGAATATCAATATTTTGGATATATTGTGTCAAATAAAATATATTATTAAAAATAAATATAGACACTTGGAAAAGTATTTATGTGGCTCACATTATAGTTCTATTGGACCACTTTAAGTGGCTTTTATTCTGTAGTTAGTTTTGTGTGCATGAGGTCCTGAGAAACTTTGTAATAAAAAACCTTCAGGCCAAGCACCATTAAAAAAGTGAGTGTAATACATTTCTGTCAGTGTACACAATAATTTGTGGATAGTGCGAGTAAATGTAAATGGATACTTAATTTTTTCTATAAAAATATTCAAACATGTAAATCATATGACCTAATCTTACAAACAGCTATAGTTCACAGTTTAAATCTTGAGTCAGAGATTTTATGTTCTTTTAAACATTTTTATATAAAACTCATACTTCTGAATCTTCAATTTAATTCTTACTTATTTCTGTTATTTTCTTTTAAACTCCAAAGGGATTTGGAAAATTGCAACTTTTATTGCACCAGCACTTGGGCATCACTCTCAGATTCCTTCCTATCCCTGGAACAGTGAATCAGGTTTGGGACTGCAGACCAGGGAACCTTGTGGGTAGGAAGGACTTGTCTGCTAGGAACAGAGTGTGAAGCAAAGCAGACCTGAAGGTGTGCCAGTGAAAGCTGGAAACCAAAGCCTGCAGAAAGCTCAACTAGGCTATTAGTGGAAAGAGTGACAGATTCTGCATAGGCTCCAACAGTTGGAAACTATGGAAACCAGACCAGAGTGAGAGTAAATAAGGGTGGCAGGCAGCACTAGAAAATCCCTTGAGCTGTAAGACCAGAGGCAGATGGTATTTTTATGGGGCATCAGTCGCTTTGGGCTGTGTATAGGGGGACGGAGAGGCCACAGCCCATTTCAGGCAACCAATTATAATTTGTACAGTTGGAGTTTATTTAAAAACAAAATTTCGCTTTGATAGAGAAAGTAGTGAATGCAATTTGTGAACTGTGCCAAGCAGTTATTCTGCATTATAAACATTAACACATAGTTTTATGTAATAAAAAGCTAAAATGCCCCATGTAAGAAAGAAATCGAATATAATCTCTTGGCTCAAAATTCTTAACTAGGCTCTCATGTACTTGCTTTCCATTTTGGCACCACTGTCAAGTGAGAGCCATCCAGGTTCCTTTGTATGAGATATATGTTTTTCCAAAATAAGAAATAAACCATTTTGTTTGGTTGCTCTTTAGTAATGTCTTCCACAGCAGCCCCCCTCCCCCCACAACAGACACATAAAATGACAATTTTTGTTGTTGCGTTTGGCTAACACATTAGCAATTTATATTCTATTAAAATGTACTGTTCTTAAGATACAGCGTTAATATCATCTACTTGTAGATTCTGATATTTTGACATCTTAACGTGGTTCTTGGTGATTATTCTAAGAATGATGCCAATAAAGTATCTAGATTATCTCTAAGAGGATACAATGATCCAAAGCAAGTGATTTATCGGGTAGTATGAAGAAGCATAGTGGCCATGTGGCTTGGAAAGAATTGGATTAGGAAGAGTTTCTCATTAGGGTACTGCTTTATAATTTTGAGTAGAGTTGCTGAGAATGTAAATTTGTATCTTTACAGATGGGGAACATCTTCTCTTTGAAGCTTTCAGGAAAGAACAGAGGAGTTGTGTTCTCCGGCTCCCACAAAAACAGTGGGACCTAAGAGCTTAGTTACCAAACTTCACTTCTACACCAGCATGATGAGACCAAAGAGAAACAGAAAGTCTAGAACTATCTCTTTGGAATTTTAGGAGAGACTTCCTGGCTGCAGGTCTCTAGTTTTCCTGCACCGCAGAATCCTTATTTCTCCAAGTCTCCTTCAGTCACTAGTTTTTAACTCTAATGTCTTTACTTTAACCTCTCAGCATGAAGAATAAAAATGGGTACCAAATAGTTCAAGACTGAATACAGATTGGTTGTGTCCCCTTTCTGCAGCTGTAGGCTGTGAGAAAAAAAATGGAGGGGCTAATAACTGGGTTGATAAAGCATTGACTATAGAATTAAATAACAATTTGATTAGAATATGAGCTCCAATGCTTCTTAGTTGGGTAACTTAACTTCTTTGTGTCTGATTTCTTTATGAAAATGGGGTTAAAATAACCCTCACCTTATGAGGCTGCTAGGAGGATTAAATAAAATTTAAATGAGAATTGTGTAGCCACTTCCTTGTGTAGCATGTAGTAAGTACTCAAAAATATTTTACTGTTATTATGGAGAAAAAAGAATGTCTAATCTACTTCTATATCTTATTTGAGCCCCTTGTGTGTACCTCTTTAAGTGCTGTAGGGCTGTAGAATAGGTTGACCGTTGTACAAAGTATTGACAGGAGGCAGATGATACACTAACATAATTCAAGACATTCTTAGAGGAAGCCTATGTCTAGCATACTAATAGACCCCATAACAAGAGCCTGACAACCATCGTCAAATTTCTATAAATGCAGTAACTGAATTATTTTTAATGAAATTCCCACTTTCTGAAAACATAAATAATGAGCAAGCTTTGAAAAATTAAAGTTGCCTTGAAACTCTCAGATGCTACTATACACTGACTTAGATTTTTCAATTATATTTGTTGCGTCTTTTCTTTTTAAATTAAAAGGTGATGCATAGTCAATCAAGCTATGAATTGTATACTGTCACTTCTAGAAATACCTTTCATTTAAGACACAGAGATAATATTCCTATTGGAGACTTTTGTAATGTCTTGACACCATTTTTATTTATCAGATGAAGTATCACAAAGAGAAGAATATTTGGTGCCTTTGATTTGAATGACTATCTTAAAATGTGATGCCTCATGACATAGCAGAAAAGTAAAATTTGAGAAATTACCATGTAACTGGTGACAGAAGAGCTGCAAATGAGCGAGGCACCATTTATTGAGTAAACATACAAGTAAAAATATTTTACATTCTAAGATTACAGATACTTCAAAATGGAGATTGTAGGAATTATACATATCTGCTAAAACTTCATATTTTGATTAAGAAATTTTTAGAGGAATTAGCTCCAGGAATCTGCAACTTTCCATTGAATATCTGAGGACTGAAAAATGGTAAACTCTTTTCCTTTGTTCTCCATTTTTACAGACAGGAGCTGGTAGCTTCCATAGAAACAGAACATAGAGTTCAGAAAGAACAATAGAGAAGAAGATCACATGGTGGAGCAAAACATCAGGCAGACAGTTGGGGTTAGAAGGCAACGTATACCCTTGAGAAAGTTTGTTAACCTTGGAGCTTTACATTTCTCATTGGAAAAATTGAATTGATAACAAAATCCACCTCATAGTAATTTTGTGGGACATTAATATTTCAATTCAGGTAAAGTTTCTAGAAAAATCTGCCATATAGTAGCCATCCTGCCAATTAGTATTATCATTATTGGCATTATTATTATAGCTGGTGATATGATTCATTTAAAGTTGTATGAACAAATTTAGAAACAAATGCTTATCTATTCAAAACTTACTTTGGCATTAACTACTGAAGTGTTTGTTTTAAAATAACAGGCTTAATAAAAGTGAGATGAGAATGTAATTGACTACAGGCTTTCCTTTACCATCCAAATACATCTACATGAAAATTCTAATCACCAATTTTAGAAAAATAGGCATTGCCCTTATATCATCTGAATTGGTAGAATATTGTTAGATACAACTTGGATGGGTTTTGAGGAAAATTAGAAAATAACATGGTCGCTGGTAAATTGATTTATTTCCTTACTTTGTATTGGCTGCAAAGAAAAAACATCCAATTGAAAAAAGCAATCAAGCTTCATTCAGTGCCCAGGGAATGGAGAAGGGAAGCTCTTGCTGTAGAGGACCCTCTCCCAGAGTGATGGGTGGCAGGGGGATTTTAGATAGTTAGATGTGATCAGGGAGGTACATAAACATGCACAGTGTGAAGATCCAAACACACAGGCAGAGTCCCCAAACATGCTTCATTCCCTGCATGTACACAAAATGGCTATGATCTTCTTATAGGGGAGGGGATGTTAACCTTGTAATAATACATTAATTATCTAAAGGTAACTAGGAGTCGCTCATTCTAGTTTGCAGAAGTTTTATGAAGGGGTCTTATATTTTATTTGTCCAAAGGGTCAAGAAGAATGGTGGAATCCTGGGCCATTTAGTTTCTTTAAGCAGTTGTGCCTATAGATAAAGGGACTAAAGAAAAACAGTAAGAAAATGTAACTTTTCCAGTTATTTCATTAAGGCTGCCCTGGTGACAATATTATTTAATATTTCACTCCCTGCAATGTACATATGTTAGTATGGTTGGTTCCTTATATTCAAGTACATAAAAGATGAGGTCCAAATGTGATACTTCCAGTTCTCAAATATATGCCTTCCAGCAACTTTCTGGGCCTCAGTTTCTTTATTTGAATATTTACTGGGGCCCTGTCAAGTCCAGAATTCTACAATTCTGAGTGTTATGATGGAATTACAGCTAGGAATTCATGGTAACAATATTTTATAATTGACTCTAAGTCAAACTCAATAAAAAATATAAAGACTTCATTTATAGAAAGAAAAATAAGATGTGACATATAAGGCATTTCAATTATGATAGAATATTGTATAGCATATATCTTTAAAAAAGTTATATACTAAGTATTTAAGTTCTACTTCCACAAAGAATGCACAGGGAAGGGAGGTTGTTTTAAAAAAAAGAAAAACTATCTACTAAACTTTTGAGTATATATTCTAGTTCCTAAACTAGGTTATACATCCCTCAAAATCAAGAATTTTAGTGCATGTACAACCCAGCTGGGAAACTGACTATATACATTAAAAATACATAGATAGATTGTATTTGATAAGTAGCTAGTGCATCTTAATAGTGAACCTTTTTAAATTTGTATTATTCTACTTAGATATGTTTAGTCAGGGAAGTGTATATCTAAGGCAAGAGAAATGGTGTGAACTAAGGTTTGATAGTAGAGATATATGTGGCTTGAGTAGGAGTAGCGTGTAGACTAGTTTAGATGGAACAGAGGGTTTGGGGGAGTGGACAGACAGCTTCAAAGTAAGAAGAGGAACATATTGTCAAGTGTCTTGAGTGTCTCATAAAGATCTACAACAAAATTTCACAGAAAAAGTAGAATCATTACAAATTTTTATAAAAGAGTATAATGTACAGAATGCTTTTTTTTGGCTGAGATTAATCTGGCAGCAATGTTTAGGATAAATTAGATGTGAAAAAAAGTGGAGACAAGAAAGCTAGTGAAGATTGGTTTCACAGCAGTAGAAATATAGATAGAAGAAGAGATAAATGCAAGGGTTGTGGGTTCCTGAAGTGCAGGTGTGATCTCATTCATCTTTGCCTCCTAAGCACACAGCATATAGTAAGTGCTTAATCATTTTTTAACATAAAAACTTGATTGTTAATTGTTAGAACTGCAAGAGGGGAAGAAGTGAAAAGCAATTCCAAATTTTCAAGCCTGGGTGATTGAAAAATAATACTGACACAAATAGATTAATCTGTAGGGTAGGCTGATTTGGGAAAAGATAATAAACTCAGTTTTATACATTTTGAGGTTTAGCTGGTTTAGCTGAAGAGAAGTCACTGACTAATCTGTGTTGAATTAAGTAGAAAATGTGTCAACATACCATTTCAACAACTGAGGATGATTTTGGGGAAGAATGCTCTTCAAACTATTTTCTTTCTGTTAGAACTGAAATGAAAATTTCAGCTAGAAAGATAATATTATGTATTTCAGGTGGCAACAGTCATGGACTATGCATAGATCATGTGATTATTGTTTTGGATTTATAGAATATTTATAAATTATTTTTACATGAGTTCTCATTATAGTGATAGTAATCAAAGATGCCAATTACAGTGTTACATGTCTGACAAGAATTGGGTGTTTATATAGTGGATAGGGCCACTTAATTACTCAGGGAATCAGTGAGACTAAAATACAATGTAGAAAAATTATTGATTCATAACCATGAGTCAATAGAATAATGCCACAACTGGCATTTTACAAAATAAAATGCTAGTCAGAAAGACAGGAGACAGATGTTCAGAATTACCACATAACCAATTATATAGGTGTTCCTAAATAAACATAACCAGAATAAATGTCTTGAACAAACAAACTATGTTTTAGGTGTATTTTAATCATTATTATCCAAAACAACCCAGAATTTAGTTACCCTCCTTTGGAGAGAGGCAGAATGATTAAGAATCACTGTTTAGATGAGAGACTTATTCCTGTGAAAGAGTTCTGTTAGGGCCTGATTCCTAGAAATAGTTATGGAGTGATCCTCTTTATTAATTAATATGTAATATCAAGAAGTAATTCCCTTCTGCCAGACAATATGCTCTTCAAAATATCACTGTCAATATGACTTTCAAGATTTCAAGCAGGCTGAATTGACTTGTAACAAAAGTAAAGAAATTTAAAACATTCTTGTGTCTGGTTTAATAGTTTTGAAGCTTTGAACATTGGGTAACTGATTTATAATTTGATGTTTGTTTTTTGAGAATACTGGTATGCCATTATCTTCCTCTTTTTGAAGAAAACCTATTTTCTCTCCTTTAAAGAAAAGAATTGGCTGGGAATGGTGTTCACTTGGAAGGCCAATTCTCCATCCACCTTGGCCTCCCAAAGTGCTCATGTCTGTAATCCCAGCACTTTGGGAGGCTGAGGTGGGTGGATCACAAAGTCAGAAGTTCAAGACCAGCCTGGCTAGCATGGTGAAACCACGTCTCCACTAAAAATACTAAAAATTAGCTGGGTATGGTGGCGTGCACCTGAAATCCTAGCTATTTGGGAGGCTGAGGCAGGGGAATTGCTTGAACCCATCAGGCAGAGGTTACAGTGAGCCAGGATCGCACTGTTGCACTCCAGTCTGGGCAACAGAAGCAAGGCTCTGTCTCAAAAACAAGCAAGCAAACAAAAAAGCGAATGACATAAGCCCATGGAAAGGAACTGGCAAAACTGCTTTATTTCAGTAGTAATAAAATTTCATTCATGTACTCCAAGTTGTGTACTGCAGTGAAGGCTTTACAAAATTAACAGAAAACGTGGCCTTAAATATCACGTATTTCCGAAAAATGGCAAATTTAGATTTTTAGCATTGATCCTCTGCCCTAAACTTCACACTCATATATTTAGCAGTCTAAGCTATATATCTCCACTTGAATACCTAATAAATGTATCAAGCTTATATTAAAGCAGAACTCTTAGTTTTCCCCTATAAACCTGTTCCTCTCGCTCTTGTCTCTAGCTCTGTAGATAGCTCTGATATACATCCTGTTTCTGAGTCTAAATCTTTGGTGGCATCCTTGCTTTATATATTCCCTTCAAATTTTCTTCCTAATCAGTAAATTCTGTTGCCACTCTCTACAACTGTGACTTGAATCAGAATAGATTTCTCCATTTACTACTATCATAGCAACACCATATCTCATTTGAAATATGGCAAAAACCTCTTGATTCCACTACACCTCAAAGTTTCATTCTCCTGTAATAATTTAATCAAAGTCCAGGATAAACACTAAATAGAACATATCATCCCCCTGTCAAAGTCCAGGATAAACACTAAATAGAACATATCATCCCCCTGCTTAAAAATATCTAATGACTTAAAAATTAGTCAGGAACTTTATTTGCAAATAGTGGAAACCAGTTCTTACTAAATCTAGCAACCAGCCTTCAAGATGGTCTTCACTTAACCCCACCTTTTTGGTATTCATGCCCTTGTGCAGTATACTTCCATATTGCATAAGTCTGGCATATGTAACCAATCAAATATTTTTACAATGATGAAATATGACTTCAGAAGCTA
This sequence comes from Cheracebus regulus, assembly GCA_963574635.1. NCBI lineage: Eukaryota > Metazoa > Chordata > Mammalia > Primates > Pitheciidae > Cheracebus > Cheracebus regulus. The sequence continues at coordinate 36,118 of CAUYQU010063816.1, read as the reverse complement.
GATTATAGAGACAACTTCAGTTTCTACCTTGCTCTTCTTGGAAAACTTGCTCTGGAAGAAGCCAACTTTCATGCTCAAGCAGCTCCAAGGAGAAGTCTACATGGTAAAGAACTGATGGCTCACAGCCAGTAAAGGACTTAGGCCTCCTGATAACAGCTATGTAAATTAGGTACCTTGGAAGTAGATCATCCAGACCCTGTCAACCCTTCAAGTGAGCAAATCTCTGGCTGAGATCATGACTGCAACCTCTTGAGCAACTCCAAGCCAGAGCCATTCTGTAAAGCTGCTCCTAAATTTCTGACCAACAGAACATTATGAGATAATAAATGTTTATTGTGGTTTTAAGCTGGTAAATTTGGAGTTAATTTGTTGTGCAGCAATAAATAACTAGCATATTGTAAGCAGTTATATATTATAAGTGGAAAATCATTTAGTATACATGTATTGGTGATTCAAGGAATTTTGGACGAGTTTGGAGAACTGAGTTTACTCAACGAGGAGCCACATCACAATCACACTGCAAAACTGGTCCACTGAGGATATTATCATGGCTTGCTGCTAATGACTGGAACAGTTGCCAGAAGAGTCTGGGTACTGCCACCAACATTGCTCCTTCTCAGGAAATCAGTCTCACTGCAACTACTGGTACTATCTAAGAGAGCTTTTTGTATTCCCTGTGAATCCTTCATAGTTTCAATGGAAGCTGGCCACATTTCAGTTTCTTTAATGTGGTGTATAGGTTTTTCTTCCTACCAACGTTCATAAGATGGGAGAAGCCTCTCCCATATAAAGGGTGGTCACATAGTGGACAGCCAGGCTCAGCATACTTGGCAATGTCTCTTATCTTCTATTAGAATACAATAAGCACCTTCCTATGATTTATGAGACTTTACACATTTGGGCTCTAATCTCTGCAACTCCATCTTCCATCATTCTCCTCCCTCTTCCCTATGCTCCACATTGAGACTCTTATCTTTTCAGTACATAAAGCCGGTTCTCATCTATGTAACTCTGCACTTACTATTTCCTGTGTAAGAAGAATGTTTTTTCCTTCTTTTTCTTCATCCTCAGATTCCGTGTTATCTCCTCAGAGAGGGATTTCCTGATCATCATAGTTAAGTTGTGACCATTTCTTTGCCAGTCTCTCTCTCATTTCTAGTTTCCCTTTTTGATTTTCTAAAATTATGTTTATTTTCTCATGGGTCACCCATTCTTGGACAACAGATTCTTTTGAATAGAGATGTCACCTTTGTGCATTGGTATCTTCCCGGTGCCTAGAATAATGTCTGCAGCCTAAATATTTTTAGTAAATATTTGTTAAATAAGTAGCTGAATAAATGCATAAAAATAATTATGCACCCTATTTATATAATATTTAAATATATGTAGATAATGAAAAGGTAATTTCAATTTATTTATGTTATTCTTTCTTTGAAAAAAAATCCCTAAGGAGAAAAAATAGGCACTTTAAAATAGACTTATTTTCTTCACAGAAATATTTGCTCTTAAAATATTATTGCTTGTTTTCATGAAACTTGTTTATCTCTCTCTCTTTTTCTAATCAGACCTGAGATTTTCTAATCATGGATTATGTGTGAAATTGACTGCACACCAACCCCTAACTAAATAAGGAAATCGTATTCCTTTCATCACAGTAACTACTCAGAGGTTGACAAGGGAACTAGGTTGATTTAACCAAAAGAAAGTTCAAGATTTTATGTGCTAGTTGCAGAAAAAGAGCATATTTGCATTCCTGGGTATTATGGACAAAAAAGCCTATAATTCTGATTGAAGCTGGTAACTAATCTGAGAACACGAGAATGTCCAGCATTAGATAAAATTTATATCGTGGAAAGGAGTGGAGAGTCAGTACAAAATTCAGAACTCATTCATATTATTGAGGAACTACATCTTCCATGTTTCAGTTACCTGAGACACTAAATGGTTTCTACTACTTTCAACTGAAGGCAATTAACCTGCTATAAAATCAAACCAGAATCAAATCTCCTGCTCTCTCCAATGCCTTATGAGGATTAGTTTTTGAGCACTGTATAAATTTAAACAAAATGCAAGAAGATTTCCTATGTATTAGTCATATGTAGACCTTTCTCCTCCTGTGTTAGGAATGAACCTTTGTACTTTAATGGAATAAATGGGAAATAATCTGAAAATGATAGATAATTGTATGTTGAAATACGGTATCAGTGTGGTCTTTGTCATGAACATAAAGACAAAAATAAATAATGGTGATTTTATGCCCATAGTAAAGCACAAGAATGCTTTTACTCCTTGATTGAATTATATCCAATGTCACCAAATTCAATTTGTGTGCCAAAACAGCCAGTGTCAGAGGGCATAATTGTTGGTAGTGTTACAGTAGGTAGCTAGTCAGGCATGAGTGGGGCCTTAGAGAATTCCCTGCCAACCACCAGGAATGTCAGGCGAGACCATTAGGTGATGGTCTGGCAGCTGCCATACTAAAACGATAATTGGTCACACCTGATGCCAGGGAGAAGCAATTTCCCAGTAGATTAAAAACACTTGAAATTGGTAATTGGCAACTTCCAGTAAAATCTCAGGAATTAAGTGAGTGGGCCCAGGCATACATGTTAACAGACAAAATAGTGGATTATGACCTTCCCGGGGCATTCCACCGGAAAAGGGAAAAACGCCTAGGGTGAACATCCGTATAAGTTCTTAAACACATTGCGCATGCTCACCTCCCAAGTGCCAGGAGGGTACCCTGCATGTGGGAGGCTCACCCTAAGGAAGAGTGAAGAGAGAGGGATGCAAGATGCCAGAAGTGGGCCAGCATATAAAGTCCTAGGATCAGGGTTAAACAAGGCACTTGACCTCCACAGTGCCTCCTGGATCTCTTCGAAGTGTGGTTTCCTTTCTTTCATGCTCTAAAGCTTTTTGATAAAATTCCAGTCCTCTGAAATTTGCCTCTCTTTTTTTTTGTGCGTTATGCCCCTCAGTCAAATTCTTTTTTTTGAGGAGGCAAAAATAGAGGTTGCCGCATACCCATAAGGATTTACCACTCCTAACTTGGAGATTCACTGTCCCTAACAGAAGCAGTTCAAGAATACTGATTTGCAACATGCCAAATAACCAAACTCAACTTGACATTTCAAATCATAGGATTTGAATGATTGCATTAAACTTTGCATTAAACTATTGCATTAAACTTTCTCAACCATTGTGCCAAGGGAGTAGATTTCTTCTTATACAATGCAAAATAATTTTGTATAATCTTTCGTTGATTATATATTATCTATCATTACCATATATAGTAATGATGAATATAGATTATATGTATACACATACATGTGTTTATGTATATAATCGTTCTCTACATACATGCATGTAAAATATACATGTATATAGTATATAATATTTCTCTAGAGTAGCAGATTTTCTGTAAGTAAACTGTTTTCAGAACAATTTCTCTTCTACAAATATATAAAAATTATTGGTATGCAGCTATTCTGTTTACATAATATATAGAAATCTAATTTTTGAGAGAACTTCTTTATAAGGAAGCACTGTCCCATGAATACAGTAATACTATAATGGTAAACTATAATGAAAATAATCTTGAAAAATAATGAAAACAGTAAAACATTTAACAGTTTTCTGGGAATCAAGTTAGACTAAAATACAATGTAAAAAATGTATAGGTACACTCCAGTTGTACTCAGTAAATCTATGGATACTTGTGGACAAGACAGAAAGATTATCATATGGATAAAATAATATTTTTGATTAAAAATTTGTTAAATGAGTGTTAAAGTAGAGAAGCTGTAGGATTTTTTCATATTTTCTGTAATACTGTTGTCACCTTAAATTTTTAATGAAAATTATGAGTTCAATAAAATTTCTGAGGAAAATTTCACAAACTGTATATTTATTCCAAAAATGTTTTTGACAAAGTGGTAGAGTTGTCACATAAATAAAAAAATTAATGTATCACAATTTCTGGAAGACAATTATTTGTCTTCTGATACTTAAAAGTCATGTTCCCATGACCCCCTGCATAGATAAGCTGCATGGACCATGCTCATTGCGAATGTACTGACTCTACCAGGAGGCAAGGCTGTGCTTTCCTCTCAGCTGTTCATATATTGATGCTTTTGGATCACTGGAAAGAGAATAAAACTGCTAGTCCCTAAAAATTAATAATAAATTAGATTAATTAAAATAATTGAAAATGTCTCAAATCTATCCTTTAAATGCATAATGAGATAATATGTCTCTAGTGATAAAATAGTCCCTCAATAAAGACAGTAATCCAAGCCTTCTAGAAATTTTCGGTCTAGTAAAACTAATGTTTCTTTATTTTAATAGAAAGCCTTAAGGATTTATGAAAATACACACATCCTTCTCATTTGGTTCTTTTAATTTTTGAAATTTACTTTTTTATTTTAAAAATAATATATGAATTTCTAAATAATTAAAAAATTATTCTGTTAACTAAATGCTGCCTGGACCCTCAGTTCCCTCATTTTGATGACCAGAGGTGACCAGAGTTACTGGTTTCTTATGTATCCTTCCATTAATATTCTATAATCTTCCTCATGTGGTTTTGTTTAGATGTATGAGTATATTTATTAGATAAATTTTATAATAGAATTTTTAGGTCAGAAAGTGTATATGTCAGGTGAGGTGAGTTTCCAGTGAAGTAACCAATAATTCCAAAGCCTATAAGACTTTTCACAACAGAAATTTAAGGCTAACTCATGCTACTTGTTTATGAATGTTCAGCTGAGGTCTCTGCACTGCTCAGATTAATGAAGCAGCCAGTACCATTAATGTTGGTCAACATTTATGTATAGGATTGATCCTCATCCTCAGATATGTGCAGAGTAACAAAAAAATTAAGTTGCCCAACAGTTCAGGTTTCCAGTTGAGGGCAAACAAGATCATGCTCTGCATTCTTATTTTAGCTCTCATGCCTTTCGTTTCCCTCGATCTATTTAGTACTACTTTTTTTACATTTTGTGCTTTTTTTTATTGATAATTTCACCATTTAAAATGGCCTAAAGTGTAGTGCTAAAGTGCTATTTAGTGTTCCTATGCATAACAAGGCTGTGATGTGCCTTACAGAGACAATGCATGTGTCCAGTACGCTGTATTCAGGCATGAATTACAATGCTGTTGACCATGAATTTAATGGTAACAAATCAGTAATACAGTACATTCAGAAAAGAGGAAATGTGCCAATCTATATGTCAAGCTGACCCAGAAAGTGTGCAAGTAACATCTATTGTATTAGGATTCAAGCTATATGGTAACATTTTTTTTTAAATGAAATTTTGCTCTTGTTGCCCAGGCTGGAGTGCAACAGTGCCATCTCTGCCCACTGCAACCTCCGCCTCCTGGGTTCAAGCGATACTTCTGCCTCAGCCTCCCAAGTAGCTGGGATTATAGGCACTCGCCACCATACCCGGCTAATGTTTGTATTTTTAGTAGAGACAGGGTTTCACCATGATGGCCAGGCTGGTCTCAAACTCTTGACCACAGGTGATCTGCCTGTCTCAGCCTCCCAAAGTGCTAGGATTACAGGCATGAGCCACTGCGCCAGGCCAGTAACATCTTAAAATATGCAAAAGATGAAAAAAAATGGCTAGACTTGTGGATTCACTAGATGACAAACAATAAAAACAGGGTGAAACATTGTTATGAAAATTTCTTTTCTAAAAAGAAATTTTTGGTCATGTTACCCAAGGTGAAGAGAATGCTAAATTATTCTTGGCTAGTGTTTTATTATAAAAAATAAACACTACATATAATTATTGGTGAGAAATACATATTCACTAAGACATCTTTAAACAGAAAGACCTGTTCAAAAAGTATTATTGTTTGTATTGATTGGTAAATAGTCTAAATGTTGTGACCAGAGGTTCATAGAAATCCAATTGTGCATTTCTCCTCAGAGCAATGACAGTATTTGATGAACAACTTTCATTGTTCATGGAGACTTTATATAACATACCTACTGTGAATACTGAGAACTTACTATAGCTTGCATTTGTCCTTAAAGCCCCAAAGTGAGACATAATTTCTTCTTACATTTTATTGTCCAAAGCAAGTCACATGTTCATTATAGCCTTCAGTGGGATAAGGAAGAATAATTTTCCTACAGGAAATGGAACTGGCTATTGGTAAATTATAATGCATATACCAAAAGCAGTTTGGAATAGCCACAGTCCCTTCAAGAAGACTGTATTCCTAACAGTTTGGGAATGCCTGTTTACCCACATATTCACCTGCTGACATTAGTAAAGTGTCAAAAGAATATCAAATATTGCTTTTCTTTTTCTACAGTCTGTGTAACTTCCTGTAAATGTAGTATTGACCAAGGAGAAATATTGTTGTTCCTTTGGGAATTTCCTCTGAAGAATTATTTCTCCATAATCATTCTTTTGGGCTTGTCAGAGTGCTTCTGTGTCTGCCACGCATGGGATAATATTGAGAAAAGATTGTTCAGCAAAATAAAATTAGCTGTACTATGTTTATTCTAGTTTATTTTACCTAGATTAATACCTTTTAAAAAATATTGAGCATGTTTAAGGTCTTAGATTTATTTTGAGATGTATCAGTATACATGAGCTATTGTAAGGTTGCTGAAAAAGTAGATCCAAGCCCTAGTGTCTGTTTAACATCATAAGATTATATAAATATTTGTTTTAAAGACTCTTATCCAGAGGAGTAAGTGGTTCCCACATCAACCCTTATTTTTACATGAGGACTCAAAAGTTTTTGTTTTTGTGTTCTATTAATTACCTGCTGAAATGTATCAATCTCCCTTTCGTTTTTAAATTTAGTTTTTTCGAGGTTTTTCAATTTTGATTTATATATTTTGAGGCCATATTTTTCAGTGAGCAAAATTTTTAAATTACATAGATCATTATTGTGAGCCAAATCATTTTACTTCAAAAAAGTTATTTATTTATTTATGTTTTTTGAGACAGAGCCTCATTCTCTCACCTAGGCTGGAGTGCAGTGGCACAATCTTGGCTCACTGCAACCTCTGCCCCCCAGGTTCAATTGATTCTCCTGCCTCAGTCTCCTGAGAAGCTGGGATTATAGGTGCGTGCACCATGCCCTGCTAATTTTTGTATTTTAGTAGAGACAAGGTTTCTCCATGTTGACCAGGCTGGTCTTGAACTTCTGACTTCAGGTGATCCACCTCTTCAGCCTCCAAGTGCTGGGATTAGAGGCATCAGCCAACCCAACCACACCCCCAAAAAAGTTTTATTGTGTTAAATTCTATTTGTTTAAAATTATTTTAACAATGTTGGGGAGTATTTGCATGACATATTTTATTCCATTATTTTAGTTTATATTTTCTATAACTTTGTTTTAAATGTATCAGAAATAATTTCATAAGTTGATTTTTGTTTTTCTACTGAAATATCAACTACATGTACATTTAATGCATTTACTGCTGTATTTGAAATAATTCTACCATCATACTACAAACCTTTTTGACCCCCCCCCCCCGCTCCCCCAGAAACTATATCGTTTAACCTGAGGGGTACGGCTTCTTAGTTTTCAACTCCTCAGGTGTGTTTTAAATCCCAGTCCTCTGTGTCAAATAAGTTAAAGGAAATGCCTACAGGGGATGCTTACAGAGCCCTTGAGAAGTCCCGTTCATTTGGATTAACACAAGAGGAAGCATTGTTTCCCTGCCCTCATGGAGTGGTACCATTTCACTGACAAGCTTTTCCAAACCTCCTGTGACTATTCAGTCTTCGCTTTGTTTATATATATGGCAGGTGGCTGACCTTATAAAATCTAAGAAGCATTTGTCATGTTCTTGCATAGATGAACTAACATCTCAACATGATGTGTATGGTTACTTGGCATCTACTCTATAGTTGTCAGCCTTTGGGGCCCCAGCCAAAATCAGGATAGAAAGATTATCATTTTAAACTCTTGTTGCATTAGTCTTGAGAATATGCTGGCATCTCTATACTTTTTTTAAATAGGATTGCACTTTTAAACCTAAAGATTTGAACAGACTTTTGTATTTCTTTTAATATGATTTGTGTGGATTAAGTTGCAGTCATTTTCTATTAATACTGTAAAATGTGTTTTATAAAAATGTGTCAGAACAGAGTCATGCTGATTTCATTAAAATTACAAACCTATAGTTCAAGGTCACCCTAAAGATTATGTTAATAGAATGGGCTTGAAGTTCAGCAAAAAAATTGTAACTCCAATTTGAAAATGAATGTTGGCAATAAGACTCACTCCTAAACCCTGCAACTGAAAAGATTATTTCCTTAAATGTTAACTACTCCTTGCCAAAGGCCAGTAGATTAGTCTAATGACATTTCAAACTTGTGATTTCTGTAGCATCTCTTTTGTTCCAGGATAAGAATATGTTTTGATACATTGTTCAAACCACTAGGTGCAGACTGTATTTTAGTTGGCTTGAGCACATGTTCTCTCTGTCTCTTTCACATTCTGTTTTTCTCTGTTCCTTACATATATGAATACCAGTATATTTGAAATAGAAGAACAAATACTTGTGATGGTTGGAGAGCTCTCCACTCTCCTTTAGGGTGTTTTTGACTCCTTTGTAGAAGGTTGTAAGATAATCATGAACCACATTAACACTTAAGTTCATGGGTAGAGGTAAATTCAGTTCATAAAGATAAAAGGAAAGATAATTAGTAAAAGAAAAAGGCTCTCTTAATTTTGTAATGGGGCCAAAGAATTCTGCAGTTTTACTTGAGGACAATGTTTATGGATAAAAATAAAAAGTGAATTTGAATTTGTTTTTGTTTGTTTGCTTTTACTTAATTCTTACTGGCATCTATTAAATTCTAATGTATTCATCTGACATTCATAAGCATTAGTTTTACCAGAATCAGGCAGCAGAAGAGTGAGTCTGATGTTGTTTTTGGAATATCTGGATGAACATGGTAGCCTATTTTGGCTAATTCTTTCATCTTCTTTCCATTGAAGATCAACAACAACAAAAAAAAGATCAACTTTGCAGACAGATTTTCTAATATTAAAAAGCTGAAGCAGTTTTTGCTTTGCTGCCAAACTTGCATTGATTCTATACACTTCCTCCATTTCTAGCAATCTTTGTCACTTTTAATGGTTTCTCATAGCCCTGGGGAATGTGGACACAAAACCCTCTTCAACCTGAAAACTATTAGTGAGGCAGATGGAAGTCAAATTGAGAGCCAAATATGAGGTTTTATGGATTTTTCTCCCTCTAGTATACATTAGCTTGACTGGAGAGCAAGAAAAGGCACTTCTGAAATTCATGCCTAGACATTCAAAGTGTGTGGCAGGAAGGAGAGAGGCAGGCTTTCACACAAAACTTGCAGTAACATTTATTATTTTTATCTCCATTACATGGGTGAGTGGAAAAAGACTTAAGGTCTTTAAGGCTTTATTTTTTTGTAAAGTCACATGAAAAGATTATGATTTTCACAAGTTTCTTAAGTTTGCTCTTATGCAACTTATATTACCAACTGTTCTATATTCCCATTGAATTGATAAGGAACAAGATAGCTGGCTAATTTGTTCAAGGTCACACAACTAATTTGCAAGGCATTTTGATTCCTAATGCTTTGTCTTTTCTATTATATCTGCTACTTTTGGGATTGGATTTTTTCCCCTCTGCTACCACTGTGCTAATTCTTAGCAATGGACATCTGAATCTTGTGACACAACATAAAGAGCTGAAGATTGTGTGCCCAAATTAGTCCTGTGCTTGAATTTCAGCTTGTGCATTAATGCCTGTGGCCCCTTAAATGATCAAACCTTCAGGTCAGATTGCCAACCTGTAAAATGGGGATAATAGCACTAAGTTGAATGGCTGTTATTACATTAGAAAAAATATGTAATGCCTACTAAATAACAGACTATTAATGAATAGTGTATCTTTTCATCATTACCTATGTTCTTTTTTTTTTTTTTACACTTAAATACTTTAATAGTCTCTTTCTAAACAATTTGTGGTTTATTTTTTTTGGTTTTTGTTTGTTTGCTTTTTTTTTTTTTTTTTTTTAGGTTTTGGGGTACATGTGAAGAACATACAATATTGTTGCATAGGTACACACGTGGCAGTGTGATTTGTTGCCTTCCTCCCCTTCACCTATATCTGGCATTTCTCCCCATGCTATGTCGCCCGACCTGCCTCGCCCCCCACGTCCCGGGCCCCTTGGCCCCGGGCCGCCCCCGGGGGGCCCCCCCGCCCGCCCCCGGGGGCCCCGGGCCGCGGGGCGGAGATAGCATGGGGAGAAATGCCAGATATAGGTGAAGGGGAGGAAGGCAACAAATTACACTGCCATGTGTGTACCTATGCAACAATATTGTATGTTCTTCACATGTACCCCAAAACCTAAAATGCAATAAAAAAATAAATAAATAAATAAAATTAAAAAAATAAAAATAAATAAAAGAGTCAGACCCCTGTCACAAGCCCCACTAAGGGGTCAGGGAACTCTTCTGTCTCATTAGGGCTATTCAAAATCAACATATTTTTCTTAACAGTTTCATCACACATATATGGCTTATTTTCTTTAAGTATAAAAGTTTCTCTCCAAATCACAGGGCCTATGTCTAATCTACATTTGGTAGATGAAAAAAATACCCCAAATTGGGAACAAACCTACAGAGAAGCAAAAGATGCTGATATTAACTTACATAAAGATAACCTAGGGTCATAAAATATTACTAAGAAAAGTATTTTTGCAAGTGTTTGGGGGCACCTACACCAATAATTGCATGTATTAGTATTTTCTCACATGTATTCAAAATTTTGCAAAGCAAAACAATGTCTATAGGTTATAGTTAACAGATTATATTCCAGAGTGTAAATAGAAAACTACAGAAACGTATGTAGAGGGTGAGGAAAGACTTCCAAAAGATGTGGGGTCTAAACTGGATTCTTTGTTGGCGAAAGAATATAGGTACTTTAGGGTGATGAGAAGACAAAGAAAGAAAATAATGTAGAGACTAAAAACAGTTGAGAGGCCTGGCAACAGAGCAAGACTTTGTCTCCAAAAAAAAAAATAAGTTGAGAGGATTGTGGATACACTAGTTTGGCTGTTATGCAGAACTAGAGAAATAAAACATAAAGGTGTATCATGGCAAGAATAAAAAGCTAAGGCGACATTGGAGACCCCCTAAAAATTTTATTAGGTGAAGCATGTGATGATTATTTTACTTTTAAATAACATTAATTTGACAGTGTTCATGAGAGAAACTAAAGAGAGTAAAGACTGAACCTAAAGAGACCCACTGGGAGATTCTTGTAGTTACATAGTGACATAGGCGAAACTACTGGAATATTTAATTCAGGTGTCCATCATCCTCTATTTCTCTGAGACTCTATAAGTTTGAAAGTTTCAGAAGATGTTCAGTGTTTTTGCATGTTCATATTCACCTGGAAGAGAGAATTTGGTAATGAACAGAAAATTGTATTTGATATGGATAAAGTATCTGGTGCAAAATGAATTTTTTGTAACAGCAAATACAACTATATAGGAAGACTAAGGTTGTCAGATAAGTATCAACTGATAAAAAAAATACAATGATTAAAAAGCACATTTAGTATATATTCCTCTTTTTTGGAGCTCAATATAAAATATTGGTTTGGTTGGCAGTTTTTCCCCACCTTAATTTATAATACTGTTCTGCAACTTCCCTCCAAATGGATCATGAAATGGAACCATCATTCTGGCATCCTGGGATATTTGTTCAAGAACCACAGGACACTAAGGGGTTCAACTACAAAGCATGTAGTTCAGAGCATGCCAGCTCATTTTATGCCAGGCACAAAGATTTCCTGTAGAAGGCTTCAACATCCCCAGGCCACTTTGTCCTGTAAGAGACCCAAGCTATACTTTGGATAGTTTAACCAATTAAAAAGTAAAGGAGCTGCCAGAGGCCAGTGTTCTGCAGTCATCTCTCAAGTATGATATGACAGGTCTTTAAAGAATGTGCTGTAATTCTTCGCTCTTTGGTCTTCAATGCAAAGTGACTCATTTTAAAAACCTGAGGCTCTATACTCAAAACTATATGAGATCAGAAAGTTTGAAATTCCTTGATATTCTCTGTTTACCAATGATAAAACTTTGATTACCCACGTTTCATCTTTATAAAACCTGAGTGGTAGATCATCATGTTATTAACACCAGGAGCATGGTTTTACCTGTTAGGGATTGAAAGGACCTAATCCTTTACAAAGGCCCTACTTCCAAATGCTATCACTGTGGGGGTAAGGATTTCAATATATGAATTTTGGGGGAACACAAATATTTAGACCATAGCAAGTACCTACTATGTATTCAATGTTGGTACAGCAAGACCTAGTCCTATACCACAAGAAGGTGGTAGTAGATAATAAAATATAAATATGTTTATAAAAATAAATATAACTCATACATATACTGAAAGGCAGGCAAGTGCATCTAATCAAATGCTGTGTTAGATATGAATATTCTGCATGCTCCAGAAGTCAAGAAGGATTTCAGATACTGGAGCCACTGGTGAAGGTGAGGCTTAAACTGAGATGTTAAGGGTCAGATGGTTAGATGAGAAAGGGCTAGCTATTCCCTGCTCTCAAAGAACAGCCTGAGAGAAGCAGGGAGGAGGGGGGTCAGCAGCATGAAGCATTTCAGAAAATCTGTAGGTTTGAATGTCTGGCTGGCATGAAGAGTGGGTGAGCAAGAAGGGTAGAGGGAAAGGGAATAATGATAGCAAGAAACATGTGATTAAGGACTTTGCGAGGCGAGTTAAAGATTGAGTATTTTTCCATAAACACGAAGGAGCCTTAACAGTGGATAAACGTGATTTTTTATGCTTTGAAAAGATTGCCTCATCACCATCTGGAAGATGAATGGGAGAGGAACCAGACAAGAAGCAAGATGGCTTACGGGAAGGAAGAGGCAATTCTGTGGGCGTAATCAAGGAAAAGTGTAAGAAGAAGTTGTCCAGGACAAGAAAAACTAAAATAAAATAAGTGGGGTTGTACAAAAACAAAACAGAATCAAAATTGTTTCAGCTCATCCAATATTTTTAAAAAGTTATACACATATTTTTGCGAGTACATAACTGATGCATGCTTACTTCATTTATCCATATAAATAAGAGAGGATATACGAAAAGGAAAATCCCTGTGATAATGTGGAGGTAGTATGGTTTATTGGTTTATCGGCAACATTTCTTTTTTTGTTGTTGTTATTGGCAGCATTTCTTTTTGCACTTAAAATATAATGAAGCTTATACCTTGGTTTGGTAACACCAAGTCCCTCAAAACAGTCTGTATATCTAAATAAGTCTATAACAGATTTAGATTACTGTTTATATCCAAGAGTAATAGAATTACAAGGGTAAAGGTGTTCAGTGCAAATGGGAGAATTATTTGAGTTTGGATTCACGTGTAGAAGGATTGAGCTTTGCAGGGAAATCATTGATTAGAAACAATATTCATGGCATATACCGGATCACGTTGTTGAAAATTTATTATTTATTTTGCTTAGGCACTAGAAGTAGGAGTCTACAAGAGGAAATACAGGCATAAGCAGAAAACTTGAAAGGGCAAATGGAAATTTCCCTTTGTAGTAAGAAGACAGAAGTTTCTTACTAAAGAAAAGATTAAAGGCTGCTTTGAAGCATCCTGAGAAGACTTTATGCACAAAGCTCAGAGAGGTCACCAAGCTACAGACAAATGCTGGTTCTAATACTAAGAAAGGTATGCTCAATTCTAGACAAAAATATTGCAGGGCTATTCAAAGCAATGATTAGTAATGGTTGAAAATCAGTAGGAAAGTTTTGATTGTGTATAGTCGTTTTTTACTGTTTATTCTTACTCAATATTGGATGTCATCTTTTTAATATAGCTATGACCTATTTTTGTGATTATCATTAGCATAGATAAAAGTAATACATAATTTTTAAATTTTTTAACTTTTATTTTAGATTTGGGGATACATGTACAGGCTTATTCCCTAGGAATATTGCATGATGCTGAGGTTTGGGGTACAGATCCCCTCACCCAGCTAGTAAGCATAGTACTTGACAGATACTAATATTTCAATCCATACTCCCCTTCTTCCCTCCCTCTTACCCACTCAAGTAATCCTCAGTGTGTATTGTTCCCACATTTATGTCCATGTATGCTCAATGTTTACTTCTTACTTATAAGTGAGAACATGCAGTATTTTGTTTTCTGTTTCTTCATTGATTCACTTAGAATTATATCCTCCAACTGCATCTATGTTGCTGCAAAGGATATGATTTTATTCTTTTTTATGGCTGCATAGTATTCCATGGGGTGTGTGTGTGTGTGTGTGTGAGAGAGAGAGAGAGAGAGAGAGAGAGAGAGAGATCACATTTTTTACCTAGTCTACCATTCATTGCTGGGCACTTGAAAATGATCAAGAATATCATTTTAGCCTAAGTAAAAATATTTTTGCTAAACTCTGCTGGTAACTAGAAAGTGTCAACACTTTATGGATAGTAAAAACACAGAAGAGTCATAGTGTTTTTAAAACATCCCTAAAAGGTAAGCAAGGCGGATGTTAGTATTAATATATAAAGCATAAAATAGATGTTATTTATTTAATTCACAAATATTTGGTAGACATTATGCTCCAGGCATTTGAGATATGTCAGTGAATGAAACTTACAAAGACCCACGCCCTCATGGAGTTTACACTGTAGCAACTGCATTCATTTTCTATAGCTGCTGTAATAAATTACAACTACCTTGATAGCTTAAAAACCACAAGTTTATCTTCTCACAGTTTTGGAAGCCAAAGTCTGAAATCCATATCACTGATCCCAAATCAAGGAGTCTGCAACCCCTCCTTCCCTCCAGAGGCTCTTGGGGAGAATCTGTTCCTTGCCTCTTCCAACTTCTGGGGTCTATGATTATTCCTCAGCTTGTGCCCCCACCACTCTAGTCTCTGCCTCTTTGGTCACATTGCCCTTCACTTCTGTGTGTCAAATTTCCATCTGCTTCTCTCTTACAGGGACACTGGTAGCTGCATTTAGAGCCCATGTAGATAATATAAGATAATCTCCCCTTCTTAAGATCCTTCATTTAACTGCATCTACAGAGATCCCTTTTCTAAATAAGGTAACATTTCTTAGGTTCTGGGTAGTAGGACCTGTTGTCTTCAGGGGCATTATTCAGCCTACCACAGCAGTGGAGACAGGCAATTCACCAAGTGATAAATAAATGATATAGTGGTCAGGCCAAGTGCAGTGGCTCACACCTGTAATCCCAAAACTTTGGGAGGCCAAGGTGGGCAGATCACTTGAGGTCAGGCATTTGAGACCAGCATGACAAACAGAGTGAAACCCCATCTCTTTTAAAACAATATAAAATTTAGCCAGGAGTGATGGCACACACCTGTAGTCCCAGCTACTCAGGAGGTTGAAGCAGGAGAATCGCTTGAGCCCAGGAGCCAGAGGTTGCAGTGAACTGAAATTGTGCCTCTGCACTCCAGGCTGGGAGAAAGAGAGAGATGCCATCTCAAAAAAAAGATAATGATACAGTGGTTAGATTGTGATAAGAGACGTGGGAGAAAATGTAGAGGATGGTAAAGGGACTAATGGTTCCAGGAGTTGGAGGAGAGAGGGAGGAAGAAATTGCTGTTTAAAGTACGTACTTTCTTTCGATAAGCTTTATTGAGCAAAAGGAAGGAGAAAAAGGAGTAGACCTCACTGATACCTGCAGGAAGAGCTTCCAAGCAGCAGTCAGGAGCAGCTGAAATCCAGCCTTTAGGGGCAGCCGGCTTGCAGCATTCTCACTAGTAAAAGTTGTGAAACCAAATGAGCTTTTAGGATGAAAATGAAGCAGATAATAATGGAGAAATCAATAGGTCTAAGACTGGGACAGAGGCATGTTAACATTAAAATGTCAAAGAAAATAGAGATACGAGAAAGGAGACTGAGAAAGCTTGGCCAAGGAAACAGGGGAAGGCAAGAAGGTATGGAGACTTGTAGGTCAAAAGAAGAAATATGTTCAAAGAGAAATGAATAATGAACTGGCAAAGGCTGGTGATAGGTCAAGTTAAGTTGAGAACAGAGAACTGATCATCGTATTTAGCAGAAGACATTATAGATAAAGTACACAGGATCAGTTTTGGCAGGCAACTAGGGGCAAAAAGCTGACTGCAATGAGTTTGAGACTCTTCTGAGTCATGGACCAGCAATCATTCCACTAAACCATTCTGCCTAAGCATAAGATAATATCTCATTTGCTGTAGAGTTCATAATTTGCCTCTTTAGGTAGTTCTAAAGAAAAAAAGGAGCTAAGTGGCTCTTTTCTACTTAAAGTGCATATGTTTCTCTCATGATTTTCCAGATGTTTGATTTATATTTTGAAAGCTCGAGTATCATCAGACGAGATGCTTTGCTCTACAAACACAGCTGTGTGAATTTGAACACTGATGAAAGTTTCACCATCATGGAGGCATTGTCAAGGGTCACCTCCTTATCCCAGCCTAGTTGGCCAGTCCATAGTGAATAGAACAATGGAAGCAAAATTATATTTATCTCTGGTGTGGCAGTGTGATGAGGATAATTTGGAATAACTCCGCAGAATTTTTAAAAGTATTCCTCTCTCTCTTTTCCCTCCCTCCCTCCCTCCTTTCCTTCCTTCCTTCCTTCCCTTTGAGACGGAGTCTCACTCTGTCACCCTGGCTGGAGTGCAGTGGTGTCATCACGGCTCACTGCAACCTCCACCTTCTAAGCTCAAGCGATTCTCCCACCTCAGCCTCCCGAGTAGCGGGGACTACAAGCGGGCGCCACCAAGCCTGGCTAATGTTTGTATTTTTTAGTAGAGACAGGATTTCACCATGTTTGCCAGGCTCTCCTTGACCTCAGGTGATCCACCTGCCTCTCCCTCCCAAAGTGCTGGGATTACAGGCGTGAGCCACCGTGCCCGCCCATTCTTTCTGACCTAGACAAAAATGCACAGAGACAGGAACAAAGGCAGACTGGGTAGCACTGCACAGCCTTCGGATCATTCTCCCTCTGGTGCAGCAATGGCTATTTTCCATGGTGGTAACTTCCTGGCTTAACACATAAGAAGATAAAGTTTATGGACTGTTTAATCCTGCTTTTTCCCTAAAAGCTTTCAGGCAACTTTAAAAATATGATTATTCTGGAAGATAATGTGTAAAACAATCTGGACCAGATAAGATGTCAAATGAAAAGACAGTACTAGGAGTAATATTTCACCATGGGGATGCAGGTCACAAGAAACTACATAGCCGTTACAGCCATCTCTGAATTTTTCTTCAAATTTCCTGATGTTTACCATAAAGGGGTTGTATTAGCAAGCTCAAGTTCCCGTAACAGAATACCACAGACTAGATGGCTTAAACAACAGAAATTTATTTTCTTACATTTCTGGAGGCTGGAAGTCCAAGATCAAGGTGCCAGAAAGGTAGGTTTCTAGTGAGGCCTCTCTCCCTGGCTTAGAGATGACTACTTTCTTGCTGTGTCTTCACATCGCCTTTTCACTCTTAGTGTCTCTTCCTCTTCTTATGAGGCCACCAACACTTTTGGATTAGGGCCCCACTTTGAGATTATGACCCCATTTAACATTACTTACCTCCTTAAAGGCCCTATCTCCAAATACAGTCATATTAGGGATTAGGACTTCAACATCTAATTGGAGGTTTGGGGAAGAAAGATACAATTCAGTTATAACAGGAGGCATGAATTTCTGGGGTCTCCCTATTGCTAAGTTACATAAACCAGGGGGATAGTAGGACTGACATCTCATTGGAAACCTTTAAGAGGCTAATCAAGGTTCTAACCTGAATAAATATTGACTGCACCTTTAAAGAGAACTAGGATGTTTTTATTAAAAGAAAATTCTGGAGAGTCAGACAAATATTCACGGTCTCCAAATTCTTTTTTATTGATCCATCTTCATAGACCAAGTTCTGCTGTTATTTTTAAATAAATAGTATGTATGCTTACAAAGGAATATATGTAATCTATACATTAGTGGTGAAGCATAATCATGTATATACTACTCACTCTATAGGCTAGAATATTAACCATACCATTGAATTGGCCTGTGTGATCTCACCTCATCCAAATACCTCTATGCCCACAAGAGATGTGTTATTTTGCAGTTTCAAATAATAGTGCTTTAAATGGTCTTTCATATGTCTCTAAGCACCTGGGTTTTTACCCAGGGGAAGAATTGAAGGTTTTCATAAAGTATGTTCAGATTTAGTTTTATGAAATAATGCCAAATTTTGATGCAAAGAAGTAGTATCAATTTATACTTCCACCTAAGTGACATAGGAGCTTTCATTGCTTTGCCTTCTCAACAACTCTTATAATTATATTTTTAGTTTTAAATGTATATCATTGCAGTCTTGATGTTTCTGTTTATTCATAAGTTTGAACATCTTTATATACATACATATATTATTGCACTTTAGGTTCTGGGGTACATGTGTAGAACATGCAGGATTGTTGCATAGTTACATGCATGGCAATGTGGTTTGCTGCCTCCATCCCCCTGTCACCTATATCTGGCATTTAAGTTTGAGCATCTTTTAAAACAATTATTTGTCTTGCATGTTTTCCCCTCTGTGAAATATCTGTTACTATCTTTGGCTCATTCTTTTATGGTTTTATGTGTCATATAAACACAGATATATATTAATACATGTATGTGTTATACACACATGTGTCTGTGTGTCACATTAGTATATAGTAAAGTGAAATGTATCAATAATTTATTTTGTGTTCCAATGCCCTTTGTGATTGAAAAAGTTACTTAAATCTTCAGTTCATGAAGATATATTTCTATATTTTCTTCTGATAGCTTTAAGTTTATGACTTTCATGTTAACTCCAATTTGACTTGCATTTGTTGTATTGAAGATCTCTCAACCTTGGCACGATTAATATTTGGGACTGAATAATGCTTTGTTTATGGGGTTGTCCTGGACACTTTAGTATATTAATGCAGCATCACTAGCCTCTACCCACTCAATGCCAGTAGCAACTCACTGACACTGGTGACAACAACAAATGTATCTAGACATTGACAAATGTCTCCTGGTTGGAAAAATTACCCTATGTTCACAACCACTAGCATCCAGTATGAGGCAAGCTTCCTATTTTTGTTTTCATATGAGAAATCAATTATCCTCAGAATCATTTATTGAATAGAAGTAGCTGTCCTCTTCACTATCATTGACAGTGATTTTCAATGTCATTTTGTTACATTTCAAGCATAAAATATAAGTGTGGTCTATTTTTTATTTCTCTATTACATGGGTCATTTGTCTATCATTCTTCTAAAACTTTAAAGTCTGAACTGATATAGCTGAACCGCTATAAAATCTTGATATATGCAATGACAAGAGTCCCTACCTTATTTATTTGCTTTAAGAGCAGCATATGTGTAATCGAATTTTTGCAACTCCAAATACATTTTTAAAAACTTGTTAAGTTCTGTAAACACTTTTGAAATAATATTTGACAAGAAGTGCACTGAATGTACACGTTAATTTTGGGATATTATCATTTTCAAATTATCGATTCTCCCTATCCATTTATTAAAAGTGATTCAAGTATGAATTCTGGAGCAAAACTGTCTCGGTTCAACTTCCATTGTTACCATTTATTACAAATGAATCCTTCAACAAGTTATTTAAACTCTCAATGACTGAATGTTCTCATTTCATACTCACTCTAAAGTGAGTTACCTCTTAGGTTGCAGTGAGTATGAAATAAGATTATATATAAAGTATCTAGAACAATTTCTATAACAAAGGAAGTATTCAGTTAGCATTATATACATATACGTGTGTGTGTGTGTGTGTGTGTGTGTGTGTGTGTGTGTGTGTGTAGAGAGAGAGAGTATTCAATGCTAACTGAATACAACACTTGGAATTTTCTTTTTAATTTTAAGTATATATCATTGTGGTCTTAATGTTTCTGTTTATTCATGAGTTTGAGCATCTTTTCAAATATTTGTCTCATATATATATATATATATATATATATACATACATACATACACACACACACACACACACACACACACACACACACACACACGGTGGAGAGAGAGAGAGGAGGTCTGACTCTGTCACCCAAACTGGAGTGCAGTGGTGCCATATCAGCTCACTGCAGCCTCGACTTCCCCAACTTAAGTGCTTCTCCCACCTCAACCTACCAAGTAGCAGGGACTATGGGCACATGCCACTATGCTGGGCTGATTTTTTTTCTTTTTCCGTTTTTCTTTTCTTTTGAGACAGAGTTTCCCTCTGTCACCCAGGCTGGAATGCAATTGCACAATCCTGGCTCCCTGAAACCTCCTCCTCTCAGGTTCAAACAGTTCTCCTGCCTTAGCCTCCCAAATTGCTAGGATTAAAGCTGTGAGCCACCATGCCCAGAAGCATTAGGCATTTTGAAGTCATTAATGCCATTCAGTAAAATGTTGCCCAAAAACGCTTGCCCCAGTGCCTGCACCCACTCACCTGCACTCCCTTTCCCAGGACATGTGAAGTGCCGCAGGTCCGAGTGAGTGGGCTTCATCGCTGCCAGCACTGAAGGGGTAGGCTATTTCCAACACCATTGGACTCCAGTTCCAACCTACAAAGCAGTCAGGGAAATATCCTGCTTGAGTATCATCTTAAGCATTACTTGCAGCAAGTACTGATAAAGACCACTAGTTAAAAGCACAGAAGTACTTAGAACAAACTGAGCTATTTTTTTCGAAATGCACCAATTTATATGCTAACCTGACTGCCTTAGAAAATTCTAGAAAACACTTTTGCCTTCAGAAAAATGATGTCATCATATTTCATTTACCATCTGGAAAATGAAACTACATACTCATGAGAGAATGAGACTAAATAAAGCAAATAATATCCTGATATTATTATAAGGATAATTTTGACCTATAAAACTAGTGCCCTAGATGAGTCATGGAGACCCCAAAAGTCGCAGCCCATACTTACCAATTGCTGCTACATTCTGTTATAGTGGAACTAGGGACAAAGTAACGGGTGGAATTTTTTCAAGAATGTCATTCAAGAACACTAAAACTATTTATAAATCCATTTGGAGAAAATTTTTCCCTTTAAATTTAGCATATCTGTTTCTCCTTAAAATACCCACAGGGACAGTCTTTTATTTTGAACCAACTTCCAAAAGTGCTGCACCTCCCTTACCATCCAATTGTAGTGTGTCAGTTCTCCACAGGCAATTACATCTGCATCAAAATGCATGAAATGCATAAAGGAAATCAGAACATAACAAAATTTGGCTCATGGCTTGCGCTTTATGGTGAATTCTATGAAAAGCAGATCTTTACAGGATAAAGCAAATTTCTATTTTATGCTATCAAGGGAGCTGGAGAGCAGTTTATTTGAAATTGAAAAAATTTGAAAGAAAAGAAAAATGGCCAGCATACTTTTAATAAAATTTTGCTAACTTTTTGGCTACAAAGAGAGACTTGGAGTCTTGAATATAGCAACACATATTTCTCTGGTCTCAACCAGAAATATTATAGAAAAACACCATAACAGAAGATAACATATCATGCCCTAAAGCGGGTATGTTTTTGTGCATAAGGAGCAGATAGTTTTTTAAATTACGTATAAAGCAAAGTACATTTAATTATGATAAAACATTTTTTCATGACCCAACTTAAAAACTGAAAGGAGGTAAAGAGTTCTAGGAATGCAGTAGCGTGATATGAAAAGCTGAAAAGATTTGGGAAAATAATCATTTGCTCTGTTTCTATTAACTATACTAGGTTATTCTCTTTTTTTTTTTCAGTATCAGGGAGCTCTTCACATTTTGTGTATTCTCGAAATATGCAGTAATAATAAGCATATTATTGTCTTTTAGAGAAGGTCAACCACAACCATAGCTTTTGTCAGATCCATAGTGGTAACCACCCAGACTTATGGTCTCCTAAACCTTCACCTCTACAGCTACAGAACTGCAGCCAGCCTTATGGTCTCCTCCTCTACAGCTACAGCAAGGGACATAAATCCCAGCATTAAAGATGTTTATACAATAGGTGCCATGTATGATAATAGGATTTGGAAGCTTTAAAATGGTCTCCTAAATCCTCACCTCCGCAGCTATCGCCAGGAGAATAATTTCAGCATCTAAAGATGTTTATACAATAAGCACCATACATGGTCATGGGATTTGGAGAATCAGTGATAACTATTCTTAAACCACATGTCACCACCTCTACAGGAGTCTGTACCACTAATACCTACGAAAGCATAGCTCTTGCATTTGCTCTACTAAATCTCCACAATAATTTATACAACAGCATTTATTACCTTGCCCTCTTACATAACAGGATTCTTTTGTGATTGTAAAAATGTTTTATTTTAGTTTTCTATGGAGTTAGGTATTTTCCAAAAATCAGTTTTGAGCGTTTAATGAGCAATGAATTCCATGTCCTCAGTGTCCTTGTCTTTATTAAAATGTATTCATGGCACTCACGAGCAACCTGACTGTGCTCTGGTTCTCTAATTATATACCTGATCTTTCAGTCAATGCAAATTATGAGATTTTCCTCATAACTAAAAATCTCATTCACCTTTTTCTCTAGAGCCATCTCATGTCTTCAATTTATTTGCAAACAACTTTGTATTTTTTAGTTTCTACTTTATTTTCTTTTTTTGGAAGACTTGTAATGTATTTGGTTTTTTATTGTGGTAAAAACACTTAACATGAAATCTACTCTCTTAACAAATGTTTAAGTGCAGAACACCACATAGGTAAATATAGACATTATGTTGTACAGCAGCTCTCAAGAGCTTATTCTTGCATTACTGAAACTTTATACCCATCGAGTAGCAATTTCCTAGTTCTCCCTTTCTTCAGCCCCTGGCAACCACCATTCTACTTTCTGCTTCTTGAGTTTGCCTATTTTAAATACCTGATGCAAGTAGAATCATACTTACTGGCTTATTTCACTTAGCATAATATCCAGGTTCATCCATATTGTTGTATATGCCAGGATTTCTTTTCTTTTTAAGGCTGAAAAATAGTCCACTTATGTATATAATACATTTTCTTTATTAATCAGCCAATAAATGTTTAGGTATTTTTCATATCTTGGCTATTTTGAATAATGCTGCAACAAAGATAGGAGTGCAAATATCTCTTAAGTTCCTCATTTCAATTATTTTAAATAGATGCCCAGAAGTGTGATGGCTGAATCATATGGTAGCTCTACATTTTAATTTTTTGAGAAATGTTCATACTGTTTTCCATTGTGGCTGCACCATTTTGCATTTCCACCAACAGTGTACAGAGGTTTCAGTTTCTCTATGTTCTCATCAATGCTTGTCTTTCTTATAATAGCCATCCTAACAGGTATAAGATGATATCCCGTTGTGGTTTCGATTTGCGTTTCCCTGATAATTAGTGATGTTGAACATCTTTTCATATACCTGAAGGCCATTTATATGTCTTCTCTGGAGAAATACCTGTTAAGGTCTTTTGTCCATTTTTAATTGAATTATTTGTTTGGATTTTTTTTTTTAGTTATTAGGTTGTAAAACCATCCTGTATATATTGTGAATATTAACCCCTTTACATATATATGATTTGAAAATATTGCCTCTCACTCCGTAAGTTACCTTTCAATGCTATCGATTGTTCCCCTTGCTGTGAAGAAGCTCTTTAGTTTGATGCAGCACCGCTTGTCTATTCTGCTTTTGTTGCTTGTGCTTTTGGTTTCATATTCAAGATATCATAGCCAAGACCAATGATGTAGTGAAGCTTTTCTCCTGTGTTTTCTTCTACACGTTTTACAGTTTCAGGTCTTAGGTGAGTCTTTAATACATTTTAAGTTGATTTTCATGTATAGTATAAAATATGGGTCTGATAGAATTCTTTTTCATGTAGATAACCAGTTCTTCCAACATTGTTTGTTGAAGAGATTGCTTTCTCCATTGTGTATTCTTGCCACAAGATGACAGCTCCCAAAACACTAGGTATAGAATGAATTTACCACAATACAATGAAGGTCACATATTAAAGCCCAAAGCTACCATACTCAATTGCAAAAAAAATGGAAAGGTTTTCCTCTAATATCAAGAACAAGTCAAGGATGCTCATTCTAGCCACTTACATATAAAATGCTACTTGAGGTTCTGGACAGAATAATTAGAAACAATAAAAATCATACAAATCAGAAAGAAATAAAATTATCTCTACAAATGACATGATCTTATACATAGAAAACCCTAAAGACTTCACAGAAAAGCTGTTAACAAGAAAATAAAAAAATTCAGCAAAGGTTCGGGATACAGAATCAACATACGAAAGTCAGTTGTGTTTACATACACTGACAACAAACTATCTGAAATGGAAATTAAGAAAATAATCATATTTGTGATAGTATCAAAAAGAATAAAATAGGAATAAATTTAAGAAGATGAAAGTCTTGTACATTAAAAGCTACCAAGCATTTATGAAAGAAATTAAAGAAGACCAAAGAAAGATTTCTGATGTTTATGAATTGGTTAACAATATTATTAAAATGTCCATATTACCAAAAGTGGTCTACAGATTTAATGAAATACCTATAAAATCCTAATGACAGTTTTCATAGAAATAAGAAAAACAATTCTGAAATTAATATAAAACCACAAAGGACCCCAAACACCCAAAGCAATCTTGAGAAAGAACAAAGCAAGAGGCATCACAATTTCTGACTTCAAAATATCTTACAAAACTACAGTAATTAAAACAGTGCAAGATGTCAAAACAAAGATATATAAACCAATGAAACAGGCCAGGCATGGTGGTTCATGCCTGTAATCCCAGAACCTTGGGAAGTGGAGGTGGAGGTGGGTGGATTACCTGAGGTCAGGAGTTCAAGACCAGTCTGGTCAAAATGGAAAAACCTCGTCTTTACTAAAATATAAAAATTAACTGGGCACGTTTTATGGTGGGTCATGCCTGTAGTGCCAGCTATTTGGGGGGCTGAGCAGGAGAATCCCTAGAATCCAGAAGGTGGAGGTGGCAGTGAACCAATATCATGCCATTGCACTCCAGCCTGGGTGACAGAGTGAGGTACTGTCTCAAAAACAAACAAACAAAAAAGAATGAAATAGAAGAGAGACCCTAAAAATAAACCCATGTATATACAGGCAACTGATATTGGCAATTAACTTTGAATAAATTCTGTATACCTTGTCCTTTCAAATTTTTGATTCAGCAATATTTCAGGAATTATTTTAATAACTGCTTCACATGGTAGTTTTTAGGAGAGGAAAGAAAACATTTTTTAAAAAACTCATTGTAAATCATAAGGCTTCATATGAATACGTGGTATTATGACTCAGCATAACTTTCCAGAGTCATCTCTTATTTTACATTAGGGTGAAGACATTAATACTCAGAAAATTTGGCTTGGAAACTTAGTTGAATTTGACCAAAAATATTTTTCATTCAGCTTTTTAAAAATAACCTCTTAAACATTTACATAAAAAGCAATTTTCATTTTTAAATTAGCTAATTTGGCTAAATTTGACTAATTCTTATAAACTAATAGAAGTAGTTTCCATTATAGTCTGAAGATTATTTTTTTCAATATTTTGCAAATTGTCTTCTTTTAATCCCTAGAAATGGTAAGCAAGTAGAATCATTGGAAAGTTACACTGAGAAGCTCTATTTTCAGAGACTATAAATTTAATTTATAGCAGCTCAACTTTTTCCATTTAACACTATAAACTTGTTGGTAATATTTTGTTAGAATTTCAGTTTCTATGGCTAAAAGTGAGTTGGAAAATACTGCTTTGTGTTATAAGTTTATAGAGTCTATAACACCTGTCATATAGGCCGGCACAGTGGCTCATCCTGTAATCCTAGCACTTTGGGAGGCCAAGGAGGGTGAATCACGAGGTCAGAAGTTTGAGACAAGCCTGGCTAACATAGTGAAACCCCATCTCTACTAAAAATACAAAAATTAGCCAGGCATGGTGGCACACACCTGTAGTCCCAGCTACTCAGGAGGCTGAAGCAGAAGAATAGCTTGAACCTGGGAGGCGGAGGTTGCAGTGAGCCGAGATTGCACCACAGCACTCTAGCCTGGGCAACAGAGTAAGACTCCATCTCCAAAAAAAAAAAAAACCTGTCATATGTCTTAACTTATACTTTCTTTAAAAAACTACACTTATTTTATTAATTTATTGTGTAAGCAAATATAAGTTACTTAATAGAATTTATTTTTAAAGAAGTTTTACATTCACAAAAAAACTGAGCAGAGCACAGAGTTCCTATATATACCCTGCCCTCACCCATGCACCCCCATTATGAACATCCCCCACCAGGGTGGTACATTTGTTACGACTGTTGAACCTATATTGATACATTATCACAGAAATTCTGTAATTTACATTAGGGTTCATTCATGATGTTGTACAATCTATGGATTTTGACAAATGTACAATGACAGACAGCCACCACTAAATAAACAGAATAGTTTCACCGCCCTAAAACTCCTCTGTGCTCCATCTATTCATTTGTCCCTCCCCTCAACTCCTGGCAACTAGTGATCTCTTAACTGTCTTTATAATTTTGGCTTTTCCAGATTGTCGTGTAGTTGGAATGATAACGTATATGGCCTTTTCAGATTGGCTGCTTTCACTTAGTAATTTGCATTCTGGCTTCTTCCATGTCTTTTCAAGACTTGATAGCTTTTTTTTTTTTTTAAGTTCTTGACAGCTCATTTCTTTTAAGTGCTGAATAGTATTTTGTTGTCTGAATGTAAAACAGTTTATTTATCATTTCACCTACTGAATGATGAGGGACATCTTGGTTGCTTCCAAGTTTTAACAATTATGAATAAATCTGCCATAAACATTAGTGTGCAAGTTTTTGTATGGACGTACTTTGCCAATTTTTTATGCAAATGATAAAGAGTGTTATTGTTTGGTTATATGATAAGCGTATGTTCAGTTTTATAAAAATACCACCAAATTGTCTTCCAAAGAAACCACAATTTGATGTTCGCACCATCTTGTAAATGAGAGTTCCGGTTGCTCTGCACTCTTGTCAGCATTTGGTATTTTCAATGACCATTCTAGTAGGTTTACACTAATACCTCATTGTTTTAATTTTCAGTTCCCTAATAAAATATGATGCTGAGCATCTTTTCATATGCCTATTTGCCATCTGTACATATTCTTCAATGAGGTGTTTGTTCAGGTCTTTTCTCTGCCTTTGAATCTAGTTGCCCATTTCCTATTGCTGAATTTTAAGAAACTGTATTTTAGATAACAGCCCTTTTTCAGATGTGTCTTTGCAAATATTTTCTCCCATTCTGTGGCTTATTTTCTAATTTTCTTGAAATACATTAATTTTGAAGTCAAATCTACCCTCATATTTCCAACCTTACACAAATATGAGTTATCGGTTGTTTTAATACCATTTCTGTTTGACTTCACTAACAACTGTTTTGTTCTTCCTTTTAAAGTCATTCAAATCTCACACTCTTAATGAGGATATCACTAAGTGGCCAAGTTATATCTTCTAAACAAACTGCAAAAGAAATAGAAACAGAAGACACCAAAGGAATCTCTTTCATTCTGATTACCTAAAATCATGACATTGAGAATATTTTCATTGAAAAAGACCTGCTATGCTCTCTGTGACAAAACCATCATGTTTCCAGTTGGACAAATGTGTGTCTTTATAATTTTAAAGTATAAATATAACATTGGAGATTTGTTTCATTTCATTATGCTATGCACAGTACCAAGCCATCAGTTTTCATGTTTAAACTTTTCCTGATCAAGAACATAATCTGTATTCAGTATGTTGGCCAGCCACAGGACATTAATAAAACATTCTTTGTTAGCAATAAATTGCTTTATAATATTTAAGAATAATACCTTAAAGGAAAAATCCCAGAAACTTACCTGCATTTAAAGTACATAAGGACAATTGGGAGAGAAATGTTTGGTTCATCATTTTAATGAATCATAGTTGAAGTTAGGGCCATAATTAAATTAACTGTATCTCACTCGAGACCCTAGGACAACTGGTGAAATTGCACATAATGACATGCACATTGCATTTTCCTAGTGTTGTTTTATGTACAGAGAGGGTAGTTTTACTATATCCAATGATCTTTTGATATTGGAAAAATACTTGAGAGTATTAGGGATCACATTTGTACAAGTAAAAATGTTAAGTAAGTGCCTTAAAAATAAAAATAAAAAAATCCCAATGAAGGTCATAGTTTGAATATATCTGTAGGTGGCAGAAATCTTGGCCCAGAAACATGAATGTGAAAAACAAATTTTCATTATTTTACTCAATGTGTTATGTTTCTAAACTCCTATGCCAGTATGCAAAAAAAGAATATATCCCTTCTTTTGGCGGTTCCACCATTTTAAATATATTCGGCCTTTTTGAAAACTACTCTGAGCCTCATTTTTTTTCACCTAACAAAAAAAGAAGCAGAAATGACCTATGTAAACCATAGTAATAATTAAAAACACTGGTAGGAGATTTGGATAGCAATTTATAGGTCTGTTCCCTATCATTTTCATTCATGACCGATTCTCCATCTCAGCATTTTCTAAATTTACTGCCCCAAATATTTTTCATCTTAAGAACATTATCCTCTTTGCCTTGTATTTTCCTTTACCACTTTCCTTTTCTTTTTATTTTTTACAATACATTTTATTATTTTTCCTTCATAAATAATTCATGAGCATATAATTTAAAATAAATATGTTATTACAGAAAATGCCAAAAACTGCTTTGACAATAACTACTAATCAATGTCCCATCCTCCTCTGCAAAGAAAGCAAACTAATTTACTAATTGCAAAACTTACTGCAACACTTTTCTTTTTCTATGCATTTAGCATATACATAAATAGCTTTAAAAAATACATTAATAAGTGGCATATCTTAACCCCAAACAATATATTATGTAAAATTCTTCAATTAAGTTTTTCTCTTTAAAAACCTTTAGAAATCTTTCTAGCTATTTTTCTCATTAAAAATCAAAACAAGGCATTGCATAGAATTACACAGCATGAATATATCATATTAATAGTTTATCTACCCTCATATTGCTAAGCATGTAAGTTATTTGTAATTTTTCGCTGTCAGAAACACTATTACATAGTGTCACGAATGTGAAACTCTATGTATTAGTTTGTTTTCATGCTGCCCATAAACACATACCCTAGACTGGGTAATTTATACAGGAAAAGGTTTTAACAGACTTACAGTTCCACATGATTGGGGAAGCCTCACAATCATGGCAGAAGGCAAGGAGGAGCAAGTCACATCTTACATGGATGGCAGCAGGAAAAGAGAGAGCTTGTGCAGGGAAACTCTCCCTTATTGAACCATCAGATCTTATGACATTTTTTCACTATCGTGAGAACAGCTCAGGAAAGACCTTCTCCCATGATTCAATTACCTCCCCCTGGGTCTCTCCCACAACATGTGGGAAATCCAGATGAGATTTGGGTAGGGACACAGCCAAACCATATCATTCCACTCCTAGCCCCTCCTAGATCTCATTTTCTCACATTTCAAAATCAATAACACCTTTCCAACAGTCCCCAAAATCTTAACTCATTTCATCATTAACTCAAAAGTTCACAGTCCAAAGTCTCATCTGAGATAAGTCTTACCTTCCCTTCTGCCTATGAGCCTAGAAAATCAAAAGCAAGTTAGTTACTTCCCATATACAATGGGGCTACAGGCATTGAGTAAATAAAGCCATTCCAAATGCGAGAAACTGGCCAAAACAAAGGACTTACATGTCCCATGCAAGTCCAAAATCCAGCAGGGCAGTCAAATTTTAAAGCTCCAAAATGATCTCCTTTGACTCCACGTCTCACATCCACATCATGCTTATGCAACAGATAGGCTCTCACAGCCTTGGACAGCTCCAGCCCTGTGGCTTTGCAGGGTACAGCCCCGCTTCTGGCTGCTTTCACAGGCCAATGTTGAGTGTCTGTGGCTTTTCCAGGCACACGATACAAACTGCCAGTGGATCTACTATTCTGGGATCTGGGAGATGGTAGCCCTCTTCTCACAGCTCCACCAGATGGGACCCCAGTAGGGATTCTGTATGAGGTCTCCAACCCCACATTTCCCTTTGGCACTGCCCTAGCAGGGGATCTCCATGAGGGCCTCACCCCTGCAGCAAACTTCTGCTGGGGCATACAGGTGTTTCCATACATCCTCTGAAATCTAGGAAGAGGTTTCCAAATCTCAATTTTTTACTTCCATGCACCCACAGGCTCAACATCACATGCAAGCTGCCAAGGTTTGGGGCTTGCTCCCTCTGAAACAACAGCCCAAGCTGTACCTTGGCCCCTTTTATCCATGGCTGAAACAACTGAGACACAGGGTACCAAGTCCCTAGGCTGCACACATGGGAACCCTGGATCCAGTCCATGAAATTATTTTTCCCTAGGCTTCTGGGCTTATGATGGGAGGGACTGCCACAATGGTCTCTGACATGTCCTGAAGACATTTTCCCCATTGTCTTGGGGATTAACATTTGACTCCACATTACTTATGCAAATTTCTGCAGCCAGCTTGAATTTTTCCTTAGAAAATAAAATTTTCTTTTCTACCACATTGTCAGGCTGCCAATTTTCCAAACATTTATGCTCTGCTTCTCTTATAAAACTGAATGCCTTTAACAGCACCCAAGTCATATCTTGAATGCTTTTCTGCTTAGAAATTTCTTTTACCAGATCCCTAAATCATCTCTCTAAAGTTAAAAGTTCTGCAAGTCCCTACAGCAGGGGCAAAATGCTGCCAGTTTCTTTGCTAAAACATAACAAGGGTCGTTTTTCCTCCATTTCCGAGCAAGTTCCTCATCTCCATCTATCTCCATCTAAGACCACCTCAACCTAGATTTCATTGCCCATATCATTATCAGCATTTTGGTCAAAGCCATTCAACAAATATCTAGGGCATTCCAAATGTTACCACATTTTCCTATCTTCTTCTGAGCCCTCCAAACTGTTCCAACCCCTGCCTGTTACCCAGTTCCAAAGTCGCTTCCACATTTTCAGGTATCTTTTTAGCAGCTCCTCACTCTACTGGTACCAATTTACTGTATTAGTTCATTTTCACACTGCTCATAAAGACATACCTGAGACTGGGTAATTTATACAGGGAAAAGCATTTCATGAACTTAGAGTTCCACATGGCTAGGGAGGCCTCACAATTATGGCAGAAGGTGAAATGCATGTCTTAGTGGGAGGCAGGAGGCAGGAGAGAGATTGTGCAGCGAAATTTCCCCTTATAGAACCATCAGATCTGGTGAGACTTATTCACTATCACAAGAACAGCACAAGAAAGACCTGCCCCCATGATTCTATTACATATCACTCATTGACTCACACAACGTGTGGGAATTCAAGATGAGATTTGGGTAAGGACACAGCCAAATCATATCACTGTATGTGTGTCTCAGGGTAGTTTTTAGTGTTCTGTACAATTTATACTTTAAACAACTTTTCATGTTGTAGGGCATGTACATTTTTGAAAATAAATACTAAAAAGAATGTCCTCTGATTCTCTAGTGATACTCTCATCACAATGTACAAGAATACTCATTCACCCACACTTTTGCTTAATATATGAGGAAGTTTTAATTTTAACAAATGCGATTGGTGGAAATGGTTTGTTAAAGTTTTAATTTGCATTTTTTGCCCCATTATTGGTGAACTTGAGCATCATTTTAATTTTTCTGAATACTTGCATTTTCACCTCTTTCAATTATGCTTCAAATTCTTTGCTTATTCTTTTTTGGGTTTTAATTTTTTTAATTGCTGTAGAATATACATAACATAAATTCTACTATCTTAGCCATTTTAAAAGTAACAATTCGGTGTCATTAAGTACACTCAATTTGTTATGTAACCATCTCTACTCTCCGTCTATAGAACATTTTCATTATCCCAAACTGAAACTCTGAACTTAATAAATACTAAATTACTAGATCCCTCTCTCCCTGGCCCTGGCAACTAGTATTTTACTTTCTGTTTCCATGAATTTAACTATTATAGGTACCTTATATGTGAAATCATACAATTCTCTGTTTATCCATTTGTATGTGGCTTGTTTCACTTAGCATAATATATTCAAGGCCTTTGCTCATTCGTTACCGAGCTGTCTTTTAATATTATATTTATGACCATAGATACTATATATCCTTAATTGATAAATCCCACTGCCAGAAAACCACCTGTAGTAAAACGAAGTTAGATCCATCAACCTGCAGCCTCAACAAAGAGTATATAACATGTGTGTGTGCCGAGGCGGTGGGGGCATTGCCTCTGAGCGTCACAAAAGATGAGGGAAAGACAAGTATTATGGACTAAATATTTGTGTCCCCCAACAAAATTTACATGTTTAGATCCTAACCCCTAATATGATGGTGTAGGAGAGGGGATCTGAAGAAAGTGATTGGATTATAAGAGTAGAACCCTCATGAATGGAAGGAGTCCTCTTATTTAAAAAGATTCCAGAAACCGTCCTCACTCCTTCTGCAACATGATGATACAGCAAGATGGCACCATCTATGAATGTGGAAGATGGCTGTTACTAAATCTGCTGATGATATGAATCTTGGGCTTCCCAGAGTCTAGAGCTGTGAGAAATAAATGTGTCTTTTATAATGTCCCCAGCCTGATAATTTGTTATAGCAGCTCAAACAGACTGACAGCACTCATTGAGAGTATTTATAAAGTTTGGAGGGCTGATAATACATGATTAGATTGCATTGGAAAGAATTGGTATGAGTTTTGTAAATTAGGATGTCACTGGAATATTCAATGGCTTTCTTTAGAAGATACCATCTCTGTAGTGTCACTTTTAGACAAATTTGTGTGTAGTCTTATCTTAAAATATTTAAATTTAATAAAAATGGTATTAAAACATTTTGAACTTAGTCTGTGATATAATTTAATCTGGCCATGATGTGACTCAGGCTATGTTTTGTAAGTTGTGATTTATGCTTAAATTCTCAGTTTTCCATACAATGTAACTTCCAGAGTGTCATGTTTCACTCTTTAGCATAATAATTATTTGTCTATTAAATTCAGTGTAAATATTTTCTCAAAGTTGCTACATTAACTTTACTTATTATGTGTTTTCATTTAGTCAAATTATCTATCTTATATTTTACTTTCTTTTTTAAAACAACCTTTAATTGACCTCTAAATTCATAAGATATTCTTCTGTTTTCTTTTTTTAATTAATGTGAAATTTACATAATATAAAATTAATCATTTCAAGTGTAATTTAGTGCACTGACAGTGCTGTGCAATCACCACTTGTATCAAGTTCCAAAATATTTTCATCAACCCGAAAGAAAATATAGCACCTACTAAAGGGTTGTTTCTCATTCCTCTCTCCCACAATTTCTATATTTTGTTAATCTTTTATAGTTGCTAAATTTTACTATTAGAACTTTAATCTATCTGGTAACATATTAGGTTTGTTTCTAATTTTTTTATTGAATTATAATTGCCACATTTATCACATAACAAATATTTCTTTTACTTTAGGTCTATTCTGCATGTTCTACTTTGTTTACTTCATTTATCTATCAATTCATGTTCCAAAATATAATCCAGATCACTATATTTTCACTACATGTCTTAATATCTGGTAATACAAATCTTACCTTTATATTCTTTTTATAATTTTTTTCAAAATGCCTTTAAATGTCAAGGATGATAACTTTAAAAGAGGAGCTAAAAAAAGACTGAAAAGCTGAGCAGAGCTTTCAGTGGTCACTAGGTACTCAATAGAAGAAAAGTACATTTGAGAATTTGCCAAAAGAGATATTTTACTAAAAAGTCAAAGCTCTCACCTGATATGTCTACAAGGCAGTGCTTTAGGAAAAGTGGTAAATCAGAGGTAGAGAAAGTTTCACAAAGTGTTAAATCCAGGTTAGTTAGTTTAGAGGAAATCTGTCTTTATGCAAGCTGTCCGAAGATAAAACTAATCATTTCGTAGGAAAAATATTATACAATGCTTCAACACTTTTCTAAATAAGCAATGTCTAGTACCCAAAACATTACTATGAATGCAAGAAACAAGACTAAGAGAAA
The DNA here is from genome assembly GCA_963574635.1 of Cheracebus regulus. Classification (NCBI taxonomy): domain Eukaryota; kingdom Metazoa; phylum Chordata; class Mammalia; order Primates; family Pitheciidae; genus Cheracebus; species Cheracebus regulus. The sequence continues at coordinate 1,993 of CAUYQU010063816.1, read as the reverse complement.
GTAACACAATAGATCAAGACTGACAGGTGATCCATATAGCATAAACATCAGTTGTGGTATATAAAATACTAGTGATTAATAGGATCAAAAAATAGATGAAAGGAGTAAAAATTCTACCAGACAATTGAAATTTATTTTTAAAATCAAGTGTAAATGTCCCTTTTCTGTCACTTATAACAGAATCTGAAACTGGATAATATATAAAGAAAAGAAATGCATTTCTTACAGTTATGGAGGCTGAAAAGTCCAAGGTCACTGGTCCACATCTGGTGAGATCTTCTTGCTGGTGGGAATTCTTTGCAGAGTTCCAAGGTGGCATAGGGATCACAGGGCAGGGTGACTGAATGGGTTGGGTTAGATCTCTTTCCTCTTCTTACAAAGCCACTGGTTCCATGCCTATGATAACTCATTAATTCATTAACCCATAAATCCATTAATTCCTGAGTCTATGAATGAATTAAACCTTCATGAGGACAGAGGAGAAAAACATTATTTTATTTATTTAGTAAAACATTATTTTACTACTTTGTATTCAAAATAAAAACACAATAGAAATATATTAAATCTAAAAGTTTATTCTTTTGAAACACTAATAAAATGAATAAAAGTTGTACTATCAAAGAAATAGAAAAAAACAAATAAATTTCCAATATTGCCAATAATAGAGACATCATAATATATTCTGCAGAACTTAAATATAATAAGAAATCATTCTAAGTAACTTTATACCAATGCATTTGAAAATATGAAGATATGGACAAATTTGTAGTAAACATGATGTAAAAGTAATACAAGAAGAAATATAACATTTACATAATTCTGTATCTATTACAAGAAGAGAATCTTTCATTTAAAACATTCTCACAAGGTAATATCAGGCCTAAAGGGCTTCAATGGGCTATATTCTCAATCACATAAGGAAGAAATAATGCCAACCTAATGTAAACTCAACTGGATTATAGGAAAAGAGGGAAAAATGGTCATAATAGTCATAATAGGCTTGATTTCATTTTTAAGATTTATTTTAGGCTCAGAGGTACAAATGTAGGATTATTATATAGGTTAATAGCACGTCACAGGGGGTTTGTGTACAGATTCTTTCACCATGCAGGTAATAAGCATAGTATCTGATAGGTAGTTGTTTTCTTTTTTTTAATCCTCACTCTCCTCTCTTCCTCCACCCTCAATTAGACCCCAGTGTCTGTTGCTCCCTTCTTTGTGTCAATATGTGCTGACTGTTTACTTCAAATTTGTAAGTGGAAACATACACTATTTGGTTTTCTGTTCCTGTCTTAGTTCACTTAGGATAATGGCCTCCAGCTCCATTTATATTGTTACAAAGGACAAGAAAGATCTTATTCCTTTTATGGCTATGTATTATTCTGTAGTGTATATGTACCACATTTTCCTAATCCAGTCCACTGGTAGGCATTTAGGTTGATCTGATGTCTTTGACGTTGTGAATACTGCTACAATGAACATACACATGGATGTGTCTTTATTATAGAATAATTTATCTTCCTTTGGGTATATACCCATAATGAGATTGATAGGTTGTAATTCTGCTTTGAGTTTTTTGTAATAGTAATTCTGCTTTGAGTTTTTTGAGAAATCGACAAATTGCTTCTACAGTAGCAATGTTTAAGTGTTCTCCTTTCTCTGAAACCTTGCCAGCATCTGACACTATTTGATTTTTATATAATAGCCATTCTAACTGTTGTGAGATGGAATCTCACTGTAGTTTTGATTTGCATTTCTATAATGATTAGTGATGTTGAGCATGTTTTCATATGCTTTTGGCTACATGTATGTCTTCTTTTGAGAAGTGTCTGTGCAAGTCCTCTGTCCACTTTTTTTTATTGCATTTTAGGTTTTGGGGTACATGTGAAGAACATACAATATTGTTGCATAGGTACACACGTGGCAGTGTGATTTGTTGCCTTCCTCTCCTTCACCTATATCTGGCATTTCTCCCCATGCTATCTCCCCCCAA